>JASVEL010006150.1:0-142228 GCA_032618575.1 Nicotiana noctiflora | reverse complement strand
ACTGTGACGACCCAAAGGGTCATCACTTGTTTTATTAATCATTCCGAGCTTTTGAGGTCTTGAAAATCTCATTTATAGTTGCCTCGATTTGCGTGCACAGTCCGGGCACAAGGCTGGAAAATATTTATGTTGAAATATGTGAAATATGTGAAAAAGTTGAAGAATTTTGATATTAATATTGATATGGTTGACTTTGGTCAACATTTTTGGTAAACGGACCCGGATCCGTGATTTGACTGTCTCAGAAAATCCGTAGAAAAATATGGAACTTGGGCATATGCCCGGAATTGAAATCCGAGGTCTAGAACCCCAGTAAAAGAATTTTTCTGTTAAATTGTTTTCTGAAAATGTTTAAGGAAAATGAAACTGAATTTTTATTAAAAAGTACCGGTATCGGGCTCGTATTTTGGTTCCGACGCCCGGTACAGGTCATATATATTGGTTAAGCGCTTCCTGTAAAGTTTGGTTGAAAACGGACGTCGTTTGACGTGTTTCGGCCTTAAATGGGAAAGTTTGGAAATTATGAAATTTTAAAGAATTCTTGATTTTTAAGGCTCAATTCATTGATTTTGATGTTATTTTAGCGATTTGATCGCGCGAGCAAGTTCGTATGATGTTTTTGAGTTAGTGTGCATATTTGGTTTGGAGCCCCGAGGGCTCGGGAGTGTTTCGGAGGTGGTTCGGGGTGTTTTTGGACTTAGGAAACTGGCAGATTTTCTGCAATTTTTACACAGACATTTTACTCTACGCGATCGCGGCCTTGTACACGCGATCGCACCGCCTTGTCAAATTACTCAACGCGATCGCAGCTGTCTGCACGCGATCGCGAAGTTTTCTGTCCTTCTTCAACGCGATCGCAGCCGTCTGCACGCGATCGCGTAGCCTTCCGTTCTCCTTCAACGCGATCGCGACCCTGTTCACGCGATCGCGTAGTACAAATAAGCCACCCCAGCGAAATTCTTCTACGCGATCGCAGCATTGACCACGCGATCGCGTAGTGTTGAATATTTGCCTTCCGCGATCGCGACCCGGTTCACGCGATCGCGTAGAACAAAATCGCTGCCCAGTGAATTTAATCCCAAAACAGAACAGAAACGGGATAAAAAATCCCATTTCTGTTCAACTCTTTCTCCACAGCTCCTTGGACGATTTTTGAGCGATTCTTCATCAAACTTCTTGGCTAAGTGATTCTTAACTCGTTTTCTTCATTTTCCATCAATATTATTTGAATTCCTAAGCCTAATTAGGTGTAAATGGGTAGAAAAATTGAGAATTAAGTATAGTAAGGGTTTCAAAGAATTTGCGATCTAGACCTCGTTTTGAAGTCGAACTTAAGAACAAATTGTATATTTGAACTCATGGAAGATTGGGTGAACTTATTTTGGTTCGAAACTTGACTTTCGATTATGTGGGCCCGGGGTCGATTTTTACTATTCCGGGCATAATGTTGTAAAAACCATATTTAGCAATATGAACTAGTTTGTTAAGTAGAATTGATGATATTAAATCAATTGTGTATAAATACGATTGGATTGGAGTCAAATTCAAAAGGAAAAGGCATTGCTACGGATTGAATCGTTCGTAAACTTTCTAGGTAATTGTTTGTTCTATCCTAGCTTGTAGGAATAGGAATTCAGTTATGAATAAATTGTTGATTAAGAGTTATTGGTGTTATACCGGTAATGAAGATAAATTGTTGAAATTATTATCAATTATTGGTTTAAAACCGGTAATTATAAATATTGTTGATATAGAGATTATTGGCTAAATGCCGTTAATATATATATTTATGAATTGGGATCGTGTGGCGCGCCGACCACTTATATATTTATGAATTGGGATCGTGTGGCGCGCCGACCACTTATATATTTATGAATTGGGATCGTGTGGCACGCCGACCACAAAGTGACTTAAATCTTGGCGTTGGCCATAGTTGCCGGTAGCCTATTGATATATTTGGGAGCGGGTGGTACGCCTACCACAAGATATAATTACTGTGATAGTTGGGAGCGGGTGGTAAGCCTACCACGAGACATGAAATGAGAGAGGAATTAAGACATGAAAGTAGGATTTATTCTGTTGATTAGATTATTCTGGATATCGTGAGTTATTGACTGTTATTTGAGAGCAGAGTATTTCCTTATAAATATATTGTATATATATATCTATATTGCAACTGTAAAGTTTTATGTGGGTGACTGGCCTTAGCCTTGTCACTAGTTCGCTGGGATAGGCCAGGCACTTACCATCACATGGGGTCGGTTGTGCTGATACTACACTCTGCGCTCTTTTTGCGCAGATACAGGTTACGGACAGCAGCAACGACAGTAGCGACTTGTGGATTTTTCGACTACCGAGACTACGAGGTAGCCTTGCAGGCGTCCGCAGGACCCGTTGTCTCTTCTATCTATGCTTTTCATTATGTTATCTCATGTAATCGAGATAAACAACTTGTATTTTCTTTCAGACAATTATGTGTATTATTCTTAGAAGTTCGTGAGTATTGTGACACCAGTCTTGGGTAAGTGTATCATGTTTGGGTTTTCTTTATCATATTTGACTAAGTCTTCCGCTAATTTTGATTATTCCGCTGTAATTTATATGTTTTTAATAATAAGTCATAATAAGAAATTGGTAATTAATGGAGATGTAATTAATATTTGGCTTGCCTAGCTTCCATTTAGTAAGCGCCATCATGACCCCGATGGCGGGAAATCCGGGTCGTGACAAGTTGGTATCAGAGCACTAGGTTGCACAGGTCACACAACTCACGAACAACCTTAGGAGAGTCTGAAGGATCGGTACGGAGACGTCTGTATTTATCCTCCAGAGGCTACGGAGTTAGGAAAATATTCCCTTTATTCTTTCCAGTCGTGCGACTTGATCTTTTAAATGTTAATTGAACTTCTACTTTGTTCTTCCGCAGATGGTAAGGACACGTGCATCCTCATCTACTGACCAGCAGCCCGAGGTCCCAGCAGCGGCAGCTCCTGCTAGGGGTAGAGGCCGAGGTCGAGGTCGTCCTAGAGGACAAGGTAGGGGCGGAGCTCACCCCCGAGCAGCAGCACGGGTGGCAGAACCTCAGGTTCATATCGAGGAGGAAGTTCCAGCCCCAGCAGCTCCAGTAGGCCCAGCTCAGGTCCCAGGAGGAGCTTTGTTTTCACCGGATCTTCAGGATGCTTTGGTCCGGATAGCAGGTTTTATGGATCATATCACCGGAGCAGGTTTATTACCGGTAGCACCAGCCACTTCTCAGGCTGGAGGAGGTAATCAGACTCCCGCTACGCGCACTCCGAAGCCAGTAATTCCCCAGGCTCAGGATCCTGTGATTCAGCCAGTTGAGGCAGCTCGACCTATTATTGCGACTCCGTCTAATGATGGTGCAGCCATGTCTGCTGACGCGTTATGGAGATTGGACAGGTTTACCAAGTTGTTCACTACCACATTCAGTGGCACTCCTTCAGAGGATCCACAGGATTTCCTATACAACTGCCACGAAGTTCTCCGTACTATGGGTATTGTGGAGACTAATGGTGTGGACTTTGCTACTTTTCGGTTATCCGGTTCCGCCAAGACTTGGTGGAGAGATTATTGTCTATCCAGGCCAGCGGGATCGTCATCTTTGACTTGGGAGCAGTTTGCAGAATTATTCTTGGAAAAGTTCCTTCCAGCAACTCAGCGGGAGGTTATGCGCAGGCAATTTGAGCATCTTCATCAGGGTTCTATGTCTGTCACACAGTACGAGACTAGGTTCGTGGACCTGGCTCGTCATGCTATTATCATACTTCCCACAGATCGGGAGAGAGTGAGGAGGTTTATTGATGGCTTAAATCAGCCAATTCAGCTACAGATGGCTGTGGGGGCAGGAACTGAAATCACTTTTCAGGAGGCGGCTAACGCAGCCCGCCGGATCGAGATGGCTCTGTCACAGGGAGCGAGACATGGATCAGATAAGAGATCTCGTAATTCGGGTAGATTCAGTGGTACCTCGTCTGGAGATAGAGATTTTTATGATAGAGGCCATCCTCCTAGGCCTTATCAGTCAGCTCTTCAGGTTTCTCATGATGCTTCAGGTGATCGTAATTCTCAGCCACGCTACTCGGATCAGCAGCCTATCAGTGCACCACCACTTCGCTATTTTCAGCAGCCGAGGGCTTGTTTTACGTGCGGTGATCTTAGGCACATTTCAAGGTATTGCCCTCGAGCTTCTGAAAGATCTCACCAGTAGGGTTCTCGTGCCATGATTCAGGCCCCAGTTCCCTCACAGCCTGCCCAGCCAGCCAGAGGCGGAGGTAGAGGACATAGAGGTGGAGGTAGAGGTCATAGAGGTGGAGCTCAGACCGATAGAGGTAGAGACCAGCCAGCAGCTGATCGTCCTAGAGATACTGCTCAGGGTGGTGGGGCACAGCCCCGATGTTATGCACTTCCCACCAGACCAGAGGCTGAGTCTTCTGATGCCGTCATTACAAGTATTATTTTGGTTTGCGATAGAAAGGCATCAGCATTATTTGACCCTGGGTCTACATATTCGTATGTGTCTTCCTATTTTGCACCATACTTGGTTCAACACAGTGATCCACTGAGTGTTCTTGTTCATGTGTCTACACCAGTAGGCGATTCCATTGTGGTTGATCGAGTTCATCGGTCATGTATCATAGTAATTGAGGGTCTCGAGACCCGTGCCGATTTATTACTCCTAAATATGGTGGACTTTGATATTATACTAGGCATGGACTGGCTATCTCCGTATCATGCTATTTTAGATTGCCATTCCAAGACTGTGACTTTAGCCCTGCCGAATTCGCCTCGTATAGAGTGGAAAGGAATTTCAGGTCATACTAGCCGTAATGTTATTTCTTATGTTAAGGCTCAGCGTATGGTTGGAAAGGGATGTTTGGCTTATTTGGCCTATGTTCGTGATTCCAGTGTTGAGGTTCCTTCTATTGACTCCGTGCTTGTGGTTTGCGAATTTCCTGAAGTATTTCCTTCAGACTTGCCAGGTATGCCGCCCGATAGAGACATTGATTTTTGCATTGACTTGGCTCCAGGCACTCAGCCCATATCTATTCCCCCATACCGTATGGCTCCGCCGGAGTTAAAAGAATTGAAGGAACAGTTGCAGGATTTACTTGAAAAGGGTTTCATTAGGCCCAGTGTTTCGCCGTGGGGTGCACCTGTATTATTTGTAAAGAAGAAAGATGGTTCGATGAGAATGTGCATTGACTATCGACAGTTAAACAAGGTGACTATCAAAAATAAATATCCACTTCCGCGAATTGATGATTTATTTGACCAGCTTCGGGGTGCCAAGGTATTTTCAAAGATAGATTTGAGATCTGGCTATCATCAGCTGAAGATTAGGGCATCTGATGTCCCTAAGACAACGTTCCGCACTCGGTATGGACATTATGAATTTCCGGTCATGTCTTTTGGGTTGACAAATGCTCCAGCAGCTTTTATGGAATTAATGAATCGGGTGTTCCGGCCTTATTTAGACTTGTTTGTAATAGTCTTCATTGATGACATATTAATATATTCCCGCAGTCGGGAGGAGCATGCGCAACATCTCAGAGTGGCCTTACAGACTCTGAGAGATAGCCAGCTATATGCAAAATTTTCAAAGTGTGAATTTTGGCTAAGTTCAGTTGCATTCCTGGGTCATATTGTAACGGCAGCAGGTATTCATGTTGATCCGAAGAAAATTGAGGCAGTCAAGAGCTGGCCTAGACCGACATCAGCCACAGATATTCGGAGTTTCTTGGGGTTAGCGGGCTATTATCGCCGATTCGTAGAAGGATTTTCGTCTATTGCAACCCCACTGACCAGATTGACCCAGAAGGGTGTTCAATTTGAATGGTCCGATGAATGTGAGGCGAGCTTTCAAAAGCTCAAGACAACCTTGACCACAACGCCGGTATTGGTTTTACCCACAGGTACGGGACCTTATACTGTTTATTGTGATGCTTCCCGTATTGGGCTTGGTGCAGTGTTAATGCGGGATGGCAAGGTTATTGCCTATGCTTCGAGGCAGTTAAAGATTCATGAGAAGAACTATCCAGTGCATGATCTAGAATTGGCGGCAATTATTCACGCATTGAAGATCTGGAGGAATTATTTGTATGGTGTAGCATGTGAAGTATACACCGATCATAAGAGTCTTCAGTACTTGTTTAAGCAGAAAGAGTTGAATATGAGGCAGAGAAGGTGGCTAGAGTTGCTAAAAGACTATGATGTTACTATTTTATATCACCCGGGTAAGGCCAATGTGGTGGCCGATGCATTGAGTAGAAAGTCTGCCAGCATGGGTAGTCTTGCATATATTCCGGTCAGTCAGAGACCATTTGCTCTAGACGTCCGGGCATTAGCCAACCGGTTCGTGAGATTGGACATTTCTGAGCCTAGCAGGGTGTTAGCCTGCACGGTCGCCCGTTCTTCTTTATTAGAGCGTATCCGTGAGAGGCAATTTGATGATCCTCATTTGCGTGAGTTGAGAGATACAGTACACAGCGGGGAGGTGCCACACAGGTAAATCTAGATGATGATGGGATATTGAAATTGCAGGGTCGAGTTTGTGTGCCCAATGTCGAAGGGATTCGAGAGTTAATCTTAGCGGAGGCCCACGGTTCGCGGTATTCTATTCACCCATGCGCCGCGAAGATGTACCAGGACTTACGGCAGCACTATTGGTGGCGCAGAATGAAGAAAGATATCGTTGCGTATGTCGCTTGGTGTCTAAATTGTCAACAGGTGAAATATGAGCACCAGAGACCTGGTGGTGTATTCCAGAGGATTGAAATTCCCGAGTGGAAATGGGAGCGGATCACTATGGATTTCGTTATTGGACTTCCTTTGACTCGGAGGAAATTTGATGCTATTTGGGTCATTGTTGATAGGCTGACCAAGTCAGCACACTTTATTCCAGTATCTGTCTCCTACTCATCGGAGAGGTTAGCGGAGGTTTACATTAGGGAGATTGTTCGTCTCCACGGAGTGCCAGTATCTATTATCTCTGATCGGGGTACGCAGTTTACCTCGCGGTTCTGGAGAGCGGTCCAGCAGGAGTTAGGCACCCAGGTTCAGTTGAGTACAGCATTTCATCCTCAGACGGATGGCCAGTCCGAGAGGACTATTCAGATTCTAGAGGACATGCTTCGAGCCCGTGTTATTGATTTCGGAGGCTCGTGGGACCAGTTTCTGCCATTAGCAGAGTTCGCCTACAATAACAGTTACCAATCTAGCATCCAGATGGCTCCGTATGAGGCGTTGTATGGTAGGCGATGTCGATCACCAGTTGGATGGTTTGAACCGGAAGAGGCTCGGTTGTTAGGTACAGACTTAGTTCAGGAGGCCTTAGATAAGGTCAAGACTATTCAGGAGAGATTGAGTTCAGCTCATTCTAGGCAA
Organism: Nicotiana noctiflora; assembly: GCA_032618575.1. NCBI lineage: Eukaryota > Viridiplantae > Streptophyta > Magnoliopsida > Solanales > Solanaceae > Nicotiana > Nicotiana noctiflora. The sequence goes on along the minus strand of JASVEL010006150.1, from coordinate 134,824 downwards.
AAGACTTATGCGGATCGTAAGGTTCGAGATGTAGATTTCATGGTTGGTGAACGAGTATTGCTCCGAGTGTCGCCTATGAAGGGCGTGATGAGGTTCGGGAAGAAGCGCAAGCTCAGCCCTAGGTATATTGGTCCATTTGAGATTCTAGACAGAGTGGGAGGGGTGGCTTACAGATTAGCCTTGCCGCCTAGCTTATCAGCCGTGCATCCAGTTTTTCATGTATCTATGCTTCGGAGATACCACGGCGATCCCACACATGTGTTAGACTTCAGTATTGTCCAATTGGACAATGATCTATCTTACGAGGAGGAGCCGGTGGCCATTCTAGACCGGCAGGTTCGACAGTTGAGGTCGAAGAGTTATCCTTCTGTGCGTGTTCAGTGGAGAGGTCAGCCTCCTGAGGCATCGACCTGGGAGTCCGAGTCTGATATGCGGAGCCGTTACCCACACTTGTTTCCTGACTCGGTACTTCTTTCTTTTGTCCGTTCGAGGACGAACGGTTGTTTTAGAGGTGGAGATTGTGACGACCCAAAGGGGTCATCACTTGTTTTATTAATCATTCCGAGCTTTTGAGGTCTTGAAAACCTCATTTATAGTTTCCTCGATTTGCGTGCACAGTCCGGGCACAAGGCTGGAAAATATTTATGTTGAAATATGTGAAATATGTGAAAACGTTGAAGAATTTTAATATTAATATTGATATGGTTGACTTTGGTCAACATTTTTGGTAAACGGACCCGGATCCGTGATTTGACTGTCTCAGAAAATCCGTAGAAAAATATGGAACTTGGGCATATGCCCGGAATTGAAATCCGAGGTCTAGAACCCCGGTAAAAGAATTTTTCTGTTAAATTTGTTTTCTGAAAATGTTTAAGGAAAATGAAACTGAATTTTTATTAAAAAGTACTGGTATCGGGCTCGTATTTTGGTTCCGACGCCCGGTACAGGTCATATATATTGGTTAAGCGCTTCCCGTAAAGTTTGGTTGAAAACGGACGTCGTTTGACGTGTTTCGGCCTTAAATTGGAAAGTTTGGAAATTATGAAATTTTAAAGAATTCTTGAGTTTTAAGGCTCAATTCATTGATTTTGATGTTATTTTAGCGATTTGATCGCGCGAGCAAGTTCGTATGATGTTTTTGAGTTAGTGTGCATATTTGGTTTGGAGCCCCGAGGGCTCGGGAGTGTTTCGGAGGTGGTTCGGGGTGTTTTTGGACTTAGGAAACCTGGCAGATTTTCTGCAATTTTTACACAGACATTTTACTCTACGCGATCGCGGCCTTGTACACGCGATCGCACCGCCTTGTCAAATTACTCAACGCGATCGCAGCTGTCTGCACGCGATCGCGAAGTTTTCTGTCCTTCTTCAACGCGATCGCAGCCGTCTGCACCCGATCGCGTAGCCTTCCGTTCTCATTCAATGCGATCGCGACCCTTTTCACGCGATCGCGTAGTACAAATGAGCCACGCGATCGCAGCATTGACCATGCGATCGCGTAGTGTTGAACATTTGCCTTCCGCGATCGCGACCCAGTTCACGCGATCGCGTAGAACAAAATCGTTGCCCAGTGAATTTAATCCCAAAACAGAACAGAAACGGGATAAAAATCCCATTTCTGTTCAACTCTCTTCTCCACAACTCCTTGGACGATTTTTGAGCGATTCTTCATCAAACTTCTTGGGTAAGTGATTCTTAACTCGTTTTCTTCATTTTCCATCAATATTATTTGAATTCCTAAGCCTAATTAGGTGTAAATGGGTAGAAAAATTGAGAATTAAGTATAGTAAGGGTTTCAAAGAATTTGCGATCTAGACCTCGTTTTGGAGTCGAACTTAAGAACAAATTGTATATTTGAACTCATGGAAGATTGGGTGAACTTATTTTGGTTCGAAACTTGAGTTTCGATTATGTGGGCTCGGGGTCGATTTTTACTATTCCGGGCAGAATGTTGTAAAAACCATATTTAGCAATATGAACTAGTTTGTTAAGTAGAATTGATGATATTAAATCAATTGTGTATAGATACGATTGGATTGGAGTCAAATTCAAAAGGAAAAGGCATTGCTACGGATTGAATCGTTCGTAAACTTTCGAGGTAAGTGTTTGTTCTATCCTAGCTTGTAGGAATAGGAATTCAGTTATGAATAAATTGTTGATTAAGAGTTATTGGTGTTATACCGGTAATGAAGATAAATTGTTGAAATTATTATCAATTATTGGTTTAAAACCGGTAATTATAAATATTGTTGATATAGAGATTATTGGCCAAATGCCGGTAATATATATAATTATGAATTGGGATCGTGTGGCGCGCCGACCACTTATATATTTATGAACTGGGATCGTGTGGCGCGCCGACCACTTATATATTTATGAATTGGGATCGTGTGGCACGCCGACCACAAAGTGACTTAAATCTTGGCATTGGCCATAGTTGCCGGTAGCCTATTGATATATTTGGGAGCGGGTGGTACGCCTATCACAAGATATAATTACTGTGATAGTTGGGAGCGGGTGGTACGCCTACCACGAGACATGAAATGAGAGAGGAATTACACTGATGAATTATATATATTCAATTGTGCTCCCCAATATCATGTTCCCTCCCTTTTATTTGTTTAGCTCAGTATTTCTGTTATTATTTTTTAGTACATATGTATATAGAACTGCACATGTTTATGTGAGTGTTTGGTCCTAGCCTTGTCACTACTTCGCCGGGATAGGCCGGACACTTACCAGCACATGGGGTCGGTTGTGCTGATACTACACTTCTGTGCATTTTTGCACAAGTCCAGGTCTTGAGCAGCAGCGGCAGTAGCGACTTGTGGATTTTCCGACTACTGAGACTACGAGGTAGCCTTGCAGGCGTCCGCAGGACCCGTTGTCTCTTCTATCTATGCTTTTCATTATGTTATCTCATGTAATCGAGATAAACAACTTGTATTTTCTTTCAGACAATTATGTGTATTATTCTTAGAAGTTCGTGAGTATTGTGACACCAGTCTTGGGTACTGTATCATGTTTGGGTTTTCTTTATCATATTTGACTAAGTCTTCCGCTAATTTTGATTATTCCGCTGTAATTTATATATTTTTAATAATAAGTCATAATAAGAAATTGGTAATTAATGGAGATGTAATTAATATTTGGCTTGCCTAGCTTCCATTTAGTAGGCGCCATCATGACCCCGATGGTGGGAAATCCGGGTCGTGACAGTCACACCTCCTTTTTCCGCTAAGCCGCGAGGGCGCGATGATGTATAAGGGAGTTTTTCCAATTAAAGGACATTAGAAACGGGATTTATTTAAATAATTCAGAGTCGCCACTTGGGAGATTTATGTTGTCCCAAGTCACCGGTTTGAATCCCGAATCGAGGAAAAGATTGACTCTGTATTACAGTCCGCAAACCAGAAATCTCAATAAGGAATTGTGTTAACCCGGGAGAAGGTGTTAGGCATTCCCGAGTTTCGTGGTTCTAGCACGGTCGCTTTGATCATACTTGGCTTATTTTAATTACTGATTTTACAACCTATGCGCATTTATCTTTTTACCACTTTTAATTATTTCAATTACTCGCATTTAAAGAATTGAATTACGCGAACGTATACTCATTCTTTTTGACGCGTCAAATTATGCCACGCGAATGTGTCTACAATTAATATCGTTTTGTTTATTTATTAAGAAATAGTTTAGTCAAATTTATGCTGACGCATACTCCATATTGATTTTTAAAAAAATGTAATTATGTTACGCGAACGTATACATAATAATACTTAGTATTTTAAAAGGCCCTAAAGGATATTCTATGAAATATTTGTCATTTATATCTAATCCATAAGAAATTAATACAAGGGCCGTATGCGATTTAATGGTGAGGGGGCGCCCCTCAAGCTATGTGAACTTAACATTAATTAATAACCCACAACCTATTTTATTATCAAGAAAAGTTTGCTCGAAATTGCGCGAACGCATACTACAAATTGATTCTTAGAATTGAATTTACAATTACATTACGCGAACGTATATATAATCGTAACACTAATCTAAATCGGGCCTAAAGCAAACAATGATTATTTGTATTTATTTTTCTAAGTTTTGAGAATGACTGGCAAGGTTCAGATATTATGGCCACACTCTTAACGGAATAAGCTAATTCTTTCAATTCAAACAAAGTTCTTTTAGGAACAGGAACCAAAGCAATTGTTCTACAACTATCATTTCCTTAGTGAGTGATTTATTTGATTTATCACAAATAAAATACAACTATATAAGAATGGGAATAGAGGCATGTTTAAGATCGTCATGGCTAAAATAGCAGAAAAGATTTATGAATAACAAAACAATCAAACTGACATGATCCAAACCTAAGTTAAATAAATCCCAGCTTGTATCATATTTCAATCAATACCATAAGTATAGAAAGAGAGGATTAAAACTGGACCTAAAAACTGAAATTTTCAATTGAGAAAAACGTCCAGCAGTTATATGGATAGAAATCGAGCAAACACTACAAACCAAAACCATTTACTCTAACACATGGCAAAAATTAGATTTGACAGTAGCCTTATTGCAGTTCCAATCTACACTCAAATTCTTGAAACACAAATTCACATTAACATGATGTCATAACCATATGCGTTGTTTAGCGAGAAAATACATACACAATTCATACCATTTGGCATGGTCTAACCACGTATGCAACCAAATAAGCTAGGCACCCAATTCTCTTAGAAAACTTTCTATTACATAACATTTAACCTCAAGATACTAGCTAGAAGATTGATACCTCATTAGACTGACCAAATATATAACCTTCCTCATAATTTTTGACATTCTTGAGCAGGAATAGTGCATCAGGCCAGCTCAGTGAACTAAAATAAAACTCAACTACTGAACAGAACAAATTTGGCAAGATTACTTAAAAGGAAACTAACTTGAACCAAATCGATAAAACCTAGGACCTATATTGACATGCATTTAGACATAAACTGAGGATCAAGTAGTTGACATAAAATGAGGATCAAATAGTTTTAACTAATTAAATCAAACCATAATCCTTATTTGTTGAAGATTCCACCAAGTCAGTACCACTCTCGGATCATTTACATCCAAACAAAAAAAAACCAATTTCAGCATTCGAAAATACTGACAACCTCTTCAATTAAGAGCCAAAACAAAAGGGATACAAGTCATATCTTGAACTAGATTAAAATTTATGTTAAATGAACCTCCATAAGATGTCGGAATCATGAAAAGATTCAATTATACAATACCAAGTTTTAAATAGAACATTGAGTTTCTTTGCTAATTCTTAAACCAAATTCAACTCTCAATGTGTGCTATTACCAATAAAAAGAATATGCGTCAACTACTCATAGTTTCAAAATAAAACTACACTATAATAGAAGAAACAAGCTGATATTATGCTTTAAACTTCCAAATTTCCATATCATATATGAAGCAAACCTTACATTAGGAGAGATTAAGGAATATACCTAAGAAATAAGAGGGAAAACAAGTAGTAAGTGGTGGTCAGTGAATGTACACAGCAGATCAGCAACACAACAGATGTAACAACAGTTCGAAATCAGACTTCTGAAACAATGGAATTTGAGCTATCTTATATCAAATGCAGGAGTTTTGAAACTTTTGGAAATTCTATGGAATGAGGAACACAAAATTAAACAGAATTGGAATGTCCTTCAACAAGAAAATGGAAGAAACTTAAAGCTATTTCTGAGTTTTCTTTATGGCTCTCTTTCCACTATCTTTATCAGTGTTTTAAGTGAATTCCCTCTTGGATTTTTTTAGTGTCTGCTCTCTTCCCGTCCCCGTTTTAAGTCTAATTTCCATCACCCTTTATAACCTTACAAATCCAATAAGCAGCCCATTTTTTTTTCAATATTAGATAGGTACCTACTTTTCACTATCCTTAGTTAATAATAAATGTGTACTCCCTATCTAAAACTAGCAGACTCCTACACAAACCCCCTAAACTACTATTTAATTAACCCCAAAAATTATTAGCAGCCTATTGGAATTACTGTCTTGCCCCTTAATCTGTAACAACTATAACCAATTCCTTTATCAATCAATCAGTTGTTTAAAGCAGAAAATTATATCAAAACGAGATATTCAAAGATTCAAAACATGCTTATAATAAAAAATGGGAATTAATTAATCCGGCAACTAATAATCAGAACAGTACAAACAACAGAATGCTAAATATTTCAAAGTTAATTAAACAACATAAACCAACTAATAATCAAATAGCTAGAAGAGCACAACCAAAACTATAAACACTAATGACCTAATCGACGACATTCATTTAGTCGATTACAATACATATAACTGATAACACGTAATCGACCTACGAATTCGCGATTCACAATTTCACGGGCAGACTCTGGGGATCAAAAACATGAACTAATTTCTTGACGACTTTCAACAAATTAAACATATATTGCAATACAACAATACAATTAACGAACCAACAGAAGAAATCGACAGAATAAAAGTCTGGTGGATATGGATAGAAAAATCGAAAAAATGAGAAGTATATAACAAACAGAACATAGAATTAGATGAGGTTTAAAAAAAAGAAACGAAAATACCTTAAAAGAAGAGAAAAGGACCGGAAACTTGAACGGGTCCTGAACCAACTCGCACTTGAATTGTTGAGGCCAAACGGACCTTAATCGAGGTGTTCTCTTGTTGTGAATACTTAGATTAAGGTACATCGAACCTCAAACCCTTATCAATTTCAGCGGGAAGTCACATATGGGATTTCTAGGGTTTATGCGGTCGTTTTGGGGCTCAACCAATTCTGGTTAGATTCGAGCTAAACCACGACTGGTTTGGTTATGGGGGAGGGTAAGAGAGTGTATGGTATCGATTTGGGAGAATTTGGTATGGATTGGGCTTTTGCTCGAATCTTTAAGTAAAGATTTGAGAAGACTCGAGTTGATTCGAGCCAAACTGATGACAGATTCGTGTTCAGGGGGTTAAGGGTATTAACTGGTGTTAATTTGGTGGTGTTTAGGATGGTTGCCGCCGGGTTTCAGGCGGTGGAGAAGGGGGCGGTGTTTAGGGTTTCAGGTGAGCTTTGGTCTCTGAAGGTGACGATGGGGATTATGGGGAATGAGAATGGGAACGGGTTTGAGGGTTTGGGGGGGGGGTCTTTGGGGTATTAAACTTAAAGACTTAATTAGGACCGTTGGATGGATGGAAACCAACGGTCTATATCAAGTCACTTGAATAAAAAATGGGTTGCTTTAGATTTGAACCGGGCGGGTAAGACGGGTAACGGACTGGGGTTATTTGGATTGGGCTTGGGCGTATTTGGACCTGATTTCGGCTGAGACTGGATGGCCCAGTGGCTTCTTTTCTTCTTTAATTCTTTTTCTCTTCTTAATTTATTAAAACAAAGACAAAATTTCTAATTATACTACAAAATCAAGCTACATCACAAAAAATACTAATTAAGTCGTACTAATAATTAACACACATAATTGGATACCTATTAAATATAAATCACACAACTAGGTATTTTAAATAAAAACACAAAAATACACATTTTTTGTTATTTTCCATTTTTGTCAAATAAACCTGATTACTTCTAATCGTAAAATTAAATCCTAAAAATGCAAATGTCATATTTTGGTATTTTCTTAATTTGACAAATAAACACGCGCACATAAAAATGCAAATGATAATTAAGAAAATCACACAACATTCACAAAAAATCAGACACAGCACAAACTATTTTATTTTTGGATTTTTGGGAGTAATTCTCGTGCGGAGCAAAAATCACGTGCTCACAGCTGCCCCTCTTTGCGCGGAAACGCAAAGAGTTTTCGTGCAAAGAATAATGAGCAAATACGAGCGATTTTTGCCCGTTTGAGCAATCCGTGTGAAGCATTTTGAAAAGATCTTGACCGAACCTTTGCTTCGGAGGTTTCCTACATATCCTGGGCTAAACAGGAATCAGATCAATGTAGTTCGGGAAGTTTTGGTAGCTGAGACTACCGTGGACTGACACTTTGCTGTTACTGTTGCTATCTCTACTGCTGTTGCTACTTACTGCTTACTGACCTCCTTATTACACCGTGCTAAAAATAAAACAAGAAGCTAGGCTAGCCTACGAATCACATGATCTTATCTATCTTCAACTTATTTTTGCCGCCTTGCTTTCTTGTTGGCTTGTGTTTCCTCCGGTGCTTCTTTATCTTGAAAATTTGGGGATGATACTGGCCTTCTGCCTTTTCGAATACCAGTTTTAATCGTTTTGCACAATCCACTGGGGATATGGCTTCCTTTATCGACCCTTTTTATGCTTCCCTGGAATGCGGCTTTCTTTCTCAAGTCTGTTATGCTGGGGACAACCAAAGCTTGAAGGTCGATTCTCTCTGGATTTATCTTATCTTCTTTGACTCATGCACTTGAATTCGCGTTAGGAACTCTTATTGTAACCTTCTGCTTTATGGTGGGTTGCTGGTTTCAAGACCTGCAATGTAAAGACTGAAAAACATTCCTCTTGCTATATAGGTGGGCGCGTGTTTTTATTAGCAATTTTTGAAATTAAAATGCATTCTGGCAATAATTTATGAAATATGTATATGGCAATATTTATGCAAGCAGGACCACTAGGGTCGAAATAAAATAAACGTAAAATATCCTATTCGAAGGCGAATGAACCTAAAAATATCCTATTCGAGGGCGGATACTCCCATCGTATCCTATTCGAGGGCGGATACTCCCATTTTCAAAAATTGAAATTTAAAGACTGAAATGATTACCATCTTAGGTGAAAGTTTTAAACAAACTAATATTTTGACTCTAGGAGATAATTCATCAGACTAGGTCCAATTTTTTTGTGATCTCAGGAGAAAGATTCATCAGACTAATATTTTGATATCTTAGGAGGAAAATTCATTAGATTAAGATTTTGACGCTAGGAGATAATTCCTCAAACTAGGTCTAAATCATTGTGATCTCAAGGGAAAGATTCATTAGACTGAGATTTTGATGTCTTAGGAGAAAGATTCATCAGACTAAGACTTTGACGCTAGGAAATAATTCCTTAGACTAGGTCTAAATTGATGTGATCTCAGGAGAAAGATTCATCACACTAAGATTTTGATATCTTAGGAGAAAAATTCATTATATTAAGATTTTGACGCTAGGAAATAATTCCTCAAACTAGGTCTAAATCATTGTGATCTCAGGGGAAAGATTCATTAGACTGGGATTTTGCTGTCTTAGGAGAATGATTCATCAGAATAAGACTTTGACGCTAGGGGATAATTCCCCAGACTAGGTCTAAATTGATGTGATCTCAGGAGAAAGATTCATCAGACTAAGATTTTGATATCTTAGGAGAAAAATTCATTAGATTAAGATTTTGACGCTAGGAGATAATTCCTCAGACTAGGTCTAAATTATTATGATCTTTGGAGAAAGATTCATCAGACTGAGATTTTGATATCTTAGGAGAAAGATTCATCAGACTAAGATTTTGACGCTAGGAGATAATTCCTCGGACTAGGTCTAAATCATTGTGATCTCAGGAGAAAGATTCATCAGACTGAGATTTTGATGTCTTAGGAGAAAGATTCATCAGACTAACATTTTGATATCTTAGGAGAAAAATTCATTAGATTAAGATTTTGACGCTAGGAGATAATTCCTCAGACTAGGTCTAAATTGTTGTGATCTCAGGAGAAAGATTCATCGGACTAATACTTTGACGTCTTAGGAGAAAGATTCATCAGACTAAGATTTTGACGCTAGGAGATAATTCCTCGGACTAGGTCTAAATTATTGTGATCTCAGGAGAAAGATTCATCAGACTAAGACTTTGACGTCTTAGGAGAAAGATTCATCAGACTAAGATTTTGATGCTAGGAGATAATTCCTCAGACTAGGTCTAAATTGATGTGATCTCAGGAGAAAGATTCATCAGACTAAGATTTTGATATCTTAGAAGAAAAATTCATTAGATTAAGATTTTAATGCTAGGAGATAATTCCTCAGACTAGGTCTAAATCATTGTGATCTCAGGAGAAAGATTCATCAGACTAAGATTTTGACGCTAGGAGATAATTCATCAGACTAGGTCTAAATTGATGTCTTACTTGAATCCAATTGTTGCTTCCTTCTTCTTGTTGCTTTTATCTAAAACCTCTAATTGTTGTTTTTCACTTCCTATTAAATTATCTTTAACTATCCAACTATTGCTTTCTTTTCTTTTTTCAATTCTTGCTTTCTCCTTTTGTTATCTATCTGGGTTTTTCCGGCTGTTGCCTTTACTTCTTTGTTGTTATCTTTCTACGTCTTTCCAACTGACTTCTCATTAACTTGAAAAATAATTCATCAAACTAAGATTTTTCATCTTAGGAGAAATAATTCATCAGACTAAGATGTTTCTATCTTAGGAGAAATAATTCGTCAGACTAAGATTTTTTATCTTAGGAGAAACAATTCGTCATACTAAGATTTTTTCATCTCAGGAGAAACTTTGCACTGCTTTGTTCTTGTTACAAACAAAGAAAAATTTTATCAGTTTTTGAAAATAATGGTCGGTTGTGACCTTCTTGTTGGGGGTGATTTCCTCCTTCCCTTAACACTTTGTGTTATATTCTGTCTTCCTCAAATAGGTAATTGACTTAAGAACTACTTCCCTCAACACTCGTATCGTCTTCCTTCGGATGCTGGGGATAAAACTGCTGGGAAATGATTTATTTACCTGCTGGAGTTAATACTGCTGGGGAATCTCCTTCCTTCTCATTCTTCTTCTTTTTCTTTTCTTATTCTTTTTTTTTTCTTTTCAAAACTACTCTCTTCAAAACTTTTATTATCTCTCAATACTACTGAGGATCAAAATGTTATCTGCTGGGGATAACGTTGTTGAGGATAACACTACTGGGGGAATTTTATTCCTTCAAAATCGGTATTTTATTCTTTTGAAAGCTGCTGGGGATGACACTGGCTTCTTGCTTTTCTGAACACAAATTTCATCCTTTTTGTTTTGTCCGCTAGGGCTAACACTCCTTTCATTAAAACTTGTTGTTTTCTATCTTTCCACATTGCTTGGGATAATACTGGTTCAAAGACAGCTTCCCTTAAAACCGGTGTTTTCTTGTTTTTTTTCAAGTGGATGCTTGTCTTCAAGAAAATTTTCCAACTGAAAGGAAAATTTTCTGCCCCAGTTTGATGATCTTTCTCGTGGCATGCCTTCCCGCCATAAATTTCATTTCCTTTTTCTGCTTCAAATTAAAGAAAACTTGTTAGTTTAAAACACGGTGGTTGGTTGTGATGCTCCTGCTGGGGACGATTCTCCTCCTCTTCCCCTGCTCTGCATTTCATTGTCAAAACTTGCTGTTTGTTGGGGATGATATTCATGCTGGGGATAGTTTTTCACTTTCTTTCTTCCCCGCCATGCTTGATGACTCTTTCTTCACAAGCCTTTCACCGTTGCTTTCCACTGGTATCCTGACCACCCAAATTTCTATGACAGTGACCTTGCTTGAGGATCTTGCATGTTTTACTGATGAACCATTTTCTTCGTTCATCCTTGTCACTGGAAATACCTTTTCTACTGGGGATATCCCCCTTCTTTTGTGGCATATCTAGGGAACGGGCGTTTCCCCGACCTTTGAGTCTCACTAGCCTTGGCCTTGAAATCATTAACCTTTATTTTTTGATGGAGATATCCTCCTTGACACTGATCCATCCCTTTGTCAATTTCCTCTTACTGGGAAATATCCTTTTTGACACCGGCCTTGCGCTTGTTCCCTCGTGACTTATACCACTTGGGTGCACCAATCAGATCTCCTCTTGCATAATTGGAAAGCCGATGGCATATTTTGAAGCCATTTCTAACTTATTTTGACCAAACAGACTCTATTGGGTAATTTTGATGAAAGGAGAAAGATAAAAGGAAACCAATAGAAGACAAAGAAAATATGACTTTCTAACAAAAGAAACTATAAAATAAAACCCTATCAAACATGGATACCGACTATAATGGTCATGACATGCACATATGGACTATCCTCCATCGTCAATCGTCTTTCAAGATTTCTGTCTGGTGATTTCCATATTATTCTCAATCTTTATTCGACTTGTAGTGCCAGAAAGGTTTTCACTATCATGCCTCTCTCATTTTGGTTTTTCTCTCAAGCTTTCATCGCCTTATGGTGCCCGTGAAGTTTTTCACCGATAAGACTCTCTCATTTGTGTTACTTCTCAGCTAGGGTTCTGGGTGTTACCGCTAAGACTCTCTTATATTTCTTCTGCTGGATATCCGAGTCTTTTCTGCTGGGAATCAGAGTGTTATGTTCTGATAAGACTTCTCTCATTTGCCCGACTTGACCTCTTTTGAAGATTGGTCAAAAGGACTTTCTTTGGACTGTAATGTGGATTTTGATAGGGCTTAGAAAGAAAGGATATTAAAGGCTCAAAAAAACCAACTTTGGGTTGAAAATTTACAACTTTCGGACCTAGATTTATTTATAATAAACACAATTTTTTGCCCCATATTCTTGCTTTGGGATTTTGATTTTTATTTACACTTTGACCGAGCTGTGAAGCGCCTACGTATCCTCTTTGAGGAATCAGGTCAAACGTAGTTCCCAATTCCTCGTTGTTCTATTTATCCTTTTTATTCATTTTTCTTTTCTTTTTGTTGTTTTTGTTGTTTTTTTTTTCTCTTTTTTTTCTTTCTTTTTCTTTTCTCATTTTGCTTTTCTTTCTTTTTGTTTTCTCTTTTTGCTTTTTTTTCCTATTCTCTTCTTTTTTTATGTGTTCCTTTGCTATGGAGTCCGAATGAGGGGTATGAAATAAAATATATAAGGCTCAACGGGTTAACGAAGGATAAAGTGTTTGGGTAGCAGAACAAAATTCCTTCGTCGTTCCAATCTTCAAAACATGCCAAGTACAAACAATACAATTAGACATTCGCTATATCTTCTGATTGTGCCAGGATTGATAACCATATCTCCCCATTCGCCTGTTCATTTGTCATTTTAAAGCATTGTTGGACGACACTCTCATTTTAGTATCACGAGCGACCCCTATGTCAACAGGGCGAACTTGCCTGTAACGATTTTCTTTTTACTTGCCCCAGTTTCACATGACTCTGGCTCCAAATGATCTTAAACGATTCTTATTTCATTTAAATGTCTTGATCGCTTCCCAATGGTTTCATGGTTAACCTTTAATATTAGGCCAAAATTATTTGTAGATGCCATGTCACTAGAATCGGCATTCGAACAAATGACAAATCTAAAGATAAAAAGAACTAAACAAAGAAGATGACTAGGGGTAACAGAAGACCGAAAGTTTCATTAAACTAACGGCGAAATGGTTCAATAACAAAACAAGCAAAACAAACCAAAGTACAACCCTGAAACGAAACTCGACAAAACTAAGCAAACTACTATTACAAAAATAGAAGGATGAGAGGGTTTGACCAAAAGACAAAATCCGGATTACAATCCTGAAAATAACCCGAACAACAAAAATGACAACAAAATAAACAACTAAAACTCCTCCCAATTACCAAACGAGGCGTCTTAGCCACTGAATTTCACACAAGGATTGTTGGAATTTTCACAAATTTTTATCACGTTATTTTAAGCAAACGACTTCTGGGTTACCTTTGTCGGCTTATTTTTATGATCAATCATTCCTGCCATACGCATCTCGTTATGCACTAGAGAGGGACTTTGGCAAGTGTTTGTTGCATTTGGATTCGTCAAGACAATGTTGCCTGTATTAATAAGCTTTTGAATCGCATTCTATAGACTCCAACATGTCTCTATTTCGTGTCCCAGGGCATATGAACAGTATGCACACCTTTGAAAAAGATTAAACTTCTTCGGATGAGGATTCAGCATTTTTATCTTAATCAGCTTCAACATGCCCAATTTCCTTAGCCTTTCGAACAAACTGGCGTATGATTCTCCCAATGGAGTAAATATTTTCTTTCTTTGCAACCCTCGTTCTTAAATGTCCGATTGGACCGGAAACCTGAACCAGGAGGGTTTCGGTAGACTTGTGGGGGTGGGCAAGACATTTATGGATGTGGAGCATATGGTGGTGGACGGTGATGCATGATTTTGGGTGCCCCAGGGAGAGTAGTGGTGTTGGGGACGGGAGTAGCATTGGGAAAACATAGCTGGAGGACGAGTGATGGAGCTATTCGGGTGGCTGGAAAAGCTGTGATAGGCGGGTATATATGGAGAATGTGGGGGATCATCTGGTATTGGGTTCAGTGTATGGGTAAGGACAAAGTCCAAGAAGCTAGGTGGTGGCGAGGGTGGTGCTTTCCCCACCATCCATGCCTGATACATGTCCGCCACATGTTGTCTCAATATTTTCACTTCTTCTACCAACCCATGGTTCCGTTAAACGAGGTGCTGTCGGTCATTGGTATTGACCCACTCAGTTCTGAAGTTCTCTGTCATTGTCCTTTGCCTCTGTTTTAGTAGGGAAGAGTTATGTCACGACCCCAAACCCCGGTCGTGATGGCGCCCAACACATTGCTAGGCAAGCCCTACCATCTTATCCAATTCCCAGCCAAGTATAATTAATACTAATTAATCAGCGTGATTAGCCTGTTTTCATAACAAATCAAGAAGTGTAGAAATGAAATACAAGAACACAGTCCCAACCAAATCGTGGTGTCACAAGTCTGAGCCTCTACAAATGAGATCTACTACACAATCAAGTCTAACCGGAATGGAGACAACAAAATGATAAAAAGAAAGAGGTCAGGTATTGTGGACGTCGACAGCTACCTCGAAGTCTCCACGAAATGGGGATAATAAAGCAATTGTGATAGCTCAACTGCCCTCCTGAACCTGTATATCTGCACAAAAAGTGCAGCGGAGTGGGGTGAGTATATTTCAACTCAGTGAGTAACAATAATAAACAATAACTGAAAATAAGAACTCCTGTACTATCACTAAATAGTTCTAAGGCAACCCCCACAGGTTAGTCATCACTATAATGAGTACTCTGATCTCCAGTCCACATCTATCTCATCTAGGTCCCACACTGACCACATCCTCGCTCGTACCACTACGGTATACAGCCATCTCAATATATGGAGACATATACATCTGTCTATAACATATAAATATTTCAGTTTATATATGAATATGAATAAGTATAATCTTGCGGCGCGCAGCCCGCAGCCCGCTCCAATACATCTACCGCTGCGGCGCGCAGCCCGCTCCATTTAACGTATACTGCTGCGGCGCGCAGCCCACTCTATTTAACGTCGACGGCGCTCACTGGGGGTGTATATAGACTTCGAAGTGGCTCCCTAGGCCCAAGCACTATAATACTGCAGCGTGCAGCACGATCCACACAAATATTACTGCGGCGTGCGGTCCGATCCAATATATATATATGTATATATCTCTATACTGCTGCGGCGTGCAGCCCGATCCCATAATATACACCAGTGCTCACTGAGAATGTGTGTGCAGACTCAGATACCGAAGGGGCTCTGTCACGACCCTAGTTCACCAACTGTGAACATGTCGTGATGGCACCCAGTCCCCACGACTAGGTAGGCCTAACACGTTGCGGAAGATACAAGTTATAAACACTTAAATAAGAAACAGCGGAAAATAGCATAAAAAGATATGTAATCCATACCGCTTGGCACATACATCCGTCACACAATAAATAAAATACTACCAAGATCCGGAACCCCACAGTAACACAGACTAAAAGAGAAATACAACTGTGGCTCTATGTGTAAAGAGTATCTAACAACGAAATGAAGGAAAATGTCAACTAATACTATCAGAATAGAAGGAAAGCCTCCGGATCCGCGGACGTAGCGGATCATACCTCGAGGTCTCCCAAAAAGCTGCGAAATCACCTAGTACGAGCCTATCCTGATGTACCTGGATCTGCACAACAAAAGTGTGCAGAAGAGTAGCATGAGTACACCACGGCGGTACTCAGTAAGTGCCAAGCCTAACCTCGATGGAGTAGTGACGAGGAAGGTCAGGGCCCTACTGAGAAACGATAATATAATGATGATATCAAAATAACAGTTTAAATGATAATAATTTCCGAAATAACAACAATAAGATGATTACTGCAACTGTCTACAATTAAGCTAACAACAAATAACCAACTCAATGAAACAAATCCAGGATCTATGGGAATTGAACCCACAGTCCCATTCTCAGTACCTCTGGGTCTCCGGGAATCGAACCCGCAGCCCATGTCTCAATAATATCTCAATAACTCAGGATCTCCGGGAATCGAACCCGCAGTCCCTACCAATAACTCAGGATCTCGGGAATCGAACCCGTAGTCCACATTTCAATAATCTCAGGATCTCGGGAATCGAACCCGTAGTCCACATTTCAATAATCTCAGGATCTCGGGAATCGAACCCGTAGTCCACATTTCAATAATCTCAGGATCTCGGGAATCGAACCCGTAGTCCATATTTCAATAATCTCAGGATCTCGGGAATCGAACCCGTAGTCCATATTTCAATAATCTCAGGATCTCGGGAATCGAACCCGTAGTCCACATTTCAATAATCTCAGGATCTCGGGAATCGAACCCGTAGTCCACATTTCAATAATCTCAGGATCTCGGGAATCGAACCCGTAGTCCACAACCACAACAAGTAAAGGAATACACAGAGAGAAGTATAATATGCTTAACGATAACTTCGCCGATGAACAGCGCCAGCGATTACCAAGAAAAACTCAAGTAAGTCAATTAAGCAACTAGACAGTTAGATTCTATCTAATCATGCTTTTCTAACTACTTACCGGGTAGGAATATCGAATTTAACAACTAAAAACAGGAATATCACTCATTGAACATTTTGAGTAAAGTATGTGTTCAACAACCAGCGCATGTACACGCCCGTCACCTCGCGTACAAGGCATTTAAAGTATCACAATAATATCCTAGGGGTGAAAGTCCCCCACATGAATTTAGACAAGCCACTTACCTCAATTCCGGTACAAAGCCGCTAAGAAACGACTCCCTTGCCACGAGTATCCGACTCCGAGTGGCTCAACTCTATCCAATTAAATTGCAAATTGTAAATAATAATTCAAGTAATTTATTCTACAATTAAATTCTAAGCTAATACGAAAAATTATGAAAAATGACCAAGATCACACAAACATCGATAAAGCTCGATTTCTAAAAGACGGCGTTTTTAGCCATACATATCCGAAATTCGCCCCTTAATGATACTACGATGATCCAATATAGTTATGTAACTTCAATCTACAATTCAACATTCAATAGGGCCAATATTGATCATAAATTCCATAACTTATGCCATTTAGGCATATTATCAAACACCTTGTAGGCATGGTTATTTTTACCTCATAACTATAGTATTGGTTCTTCCAACTATCACCATTAACCAACAATTCATCTCACCATCATTCCTAACCAATTTATAACTTCCAAATATACATGTATGACCATCCATTCACACCCAACCAACAAAAATTCCATCAAATAAACACCTTTAAATCCCTACCATGTTCATGTATTTAAATTGGGAATTTATGACTTCCAATTACCATGCCATAAGTTGTAATACTTGATTCATACTCATATTCCCATAATAACACCATATGTGTAAGTCTAAGGTGTAGGATTACCTCTTGTAGATCAAATCTTGAAAGACAGCTTTGGGGTGTTCTTGAGATTTTGAAGAAATCCTATGAAATTCAACCAAAAATCATGTTGTAACTAGTGATTGAGAAGAGAAATCACCATGAAAACACACTTAAAAGCTTACCTTAGGAGTGCAATTGAATGTCTTGGTCGAATTGGGGGTGTTGGGGAAGCCCTAGGATTGAGAAATGACTCAAAATCTGTCATTTCCCATCCTTAGGTATATTTAGGGCCTGCTACTAGCGCGCCCGCGCTAATTAGCGCGGGTTGAGGCAGTAAATAACCCATTAGCGCGAGCAACTAGCGCTCCCGCGCTAAGGCCGCGCTACTGACACATGCCCAGAAAAATGATCATAACTTTCTGTTTATACCTCCAAATGACGAACGGTTTGTTGCGTAGGAAACTAGACTCAAAGGGCTTTAGTTTGATAGGTTGTAACTCACACAACTATTTATATAACGGGAGATATGATCGTTTAAAGGGAGGTCTTGTGCACACTCATTTACATCTTCGCCTATTATGAAGTTTTCCAACTTCAAAAGTTCCCGTTAACCATCCAAAATCACCCCGAGGCCCCCGGGACCTCAACCAAAAATACCAACACCTCCTAAAACATCATGCAAACTTGTTCCAATCATCTACATGCATCAAACAACGCCAATACCATCAAATTTCATCGAATTCAAGCTTAAGTTCTTCTAAAACTTCCAAAACACGCATTTAATCAAAAACCCAACCAAACGACGTCCGAATGACCTGAAAATTTGCGAACATATCCAAAATCACATAACAAAGAAATTGTCGGAATTCCATTCTGACCCCGGATCAAAATCTCACCTATCGTTCGGATTCGCCAAAATTTCAAACTTCGGCATTTCAAGCCTAATTGAGCTACGGACCTCCAAAATACATTCCGAACGCGCTCCCAACCCCAAAATCATCTAACGGAGCTAATGGAACCATCGAATTTCCATTCCGAGGTTGTCTTAATTCTATTCCAAATACGGGCCATTTTTCAACTATAAGGCTCTCATTTAGGGACTAAGTGTCCCAAAACGCTTCAAATTCTATAACCGAACCTCCCGGCGAACTACAATAGAAGAGATGAACTTAGGAAAATAGTTAGATTGGGGATCGGGGCATAATTTTCAAAACCGACCTGTCGGGTCGTTACATCTTCCCACACTTAAAAGATGCGTTCGTCCTCGAACGAGCATAGAAAACATACCTGGAGTAGTGAAAAGATGAGGGTACTGGCTGCGCATATCCTGCTCGGTCTCCTAAGTCGCCTCCTCGACCGGCTGACCTCGCCACTGAACCTTTACTGGAGCGATGTTCTTTGACCTTAGCTTCCTGACTTGCCTGTCTAGAATGGCTACTGGCTCCTCTACATAAGACAGATCCTCGTCTAGCTGAACAAAAGTGAAATCCAACACATGCGACGGGTCACCATGGTACCTCCGGGCCATAGGGACATGGAATACGGGATGGACTCCGGCTAGGGTGGGAGGTAAGGCCAACTCATAAGCAACCTCCCCAACATGCCTCAAAATCTCAAAAGGGCCAATAAATCTAGGACTCAGCTGAACATTAGCCTGATATAGTTTGAAGATATTCCCTCTTGTTCAAACAATTAAGTCTTAGAGCCTAATTCCAACATCCGAAATTCTGTGTCGGGCTTGTTTTCATCAAGAGATCACTCAATATTCCTCAAACGCCGTCCTCAAACATGACTGCATAACCTTGCTGGATTCTTACCTTACAACACAAAATCCACAGGACCACGATAATATTTTATAATCAAATTAGCCAAAAATTCAACGAATCAGTTGCTCCCATTGCACCTCACGATCTACATAGGTCTCGTTCCAACTTTTACAATACCGACACGACGGAAGAGATGTGCCGATATCCATAACCAACTACTGAATCAACAATTCATTGGATATATACTCCTGACAGGATCCATTACCTTGTCCTAAACTAGAGGATGATCCTTTCCTCTATAATATACTTCATATAATCAGTTTGCACCGACCCCAAATCACATAATCTCATCTCACCCAGTACGAACTGCTCAGGCGATAAGCCACATCAGACATAATCAAAAGTCCCACAAGATGACACAATGTGCTAGTAGGCTATTAATTCGTACGTGGTACCAAAAGGAAGGCGAACACTAGAGAGAACTATTCAACTCTCACACTAACATGGACTTCCTCATAAAAATAGGAAGCAAAACACATAAAAGCAATTATGGACACTGAAATAAACATCAGACTGTTGCGGCGTGCAACCCGATCCCAACAATATACCCATGACGGCGTGCCACCCGATCCAAACAATATAACCATGGCGGCGTGCCAACCGATCCCAACAATATAACCATGGCGGCGTGCCACCCGGTCCCAACAATATAACTATGGCGGCATGCCACCCGGTCCCAACAATATAACTATGGCGGCGTGCCATCCGACCCCAACAATATAAAACTCACACAAGGAGTCATATGTCGAGCTGAATAGCTCGTCACATAATAATTCTGAATATCGATCATAAGCACACTAAGGTGCATGATATCAGACACAATGAAACATATAGCGCTATAGGCTACAAACTCAAGCACAACTGAGGTGCGATATAAGATCTGAGTCTCAAGAGCCATCATGCTCATATAACATCACCGCTGAGCGGAACCCCAACACATAAGGAACTTACCAAGCCGTCTCACACTCATACGGTGCAATATATCTTTACATGAGTTAACTAACCGCGAAAATAAGACCGCGACTATCCCTCCATAAAGGGCGCATTGCTGGAAGAAACATAACCGGCCTGATGCAAGGCTCACTTACACATTTAAATCTATCCACCGACCTTAAGTCTATCCTGGTCGTGCCAAGCTAAGTCAATAATATTTCACAGGTCTATAACCCAATGAGTAGAGTGCCATCCAGCATAAATTCTCAATTCAATGATATCACCAAAATCCTCATACTTGGTTTAAATTTCTAACCAATCAAGTGACTACAAGTCACACCTATACAATCTTCTTGTGGGTCAAGCTCCCACTATCTTTCAAATAATTAAATGGGCCTGCACATTCAACCTACCGGCTGCACTAACACTGAAAAGCGATCAGGAGTCCCTAACCGGGATGCAAAGCCTTTCTCACAGAACACCGATCTCAAATGATACTGATGTTAATACCCATCTTACTCAAAACACTGAAACTCCTTTCCTGCTCATCTGAGCTCTTTATATCACATTCATTGACCAAACTGTGATCTTGGTTCTTACTTCAAATTCCATACCACTCACTACATCTCACGTGCTGATATACGAAAGACACGATTTCCATCACAACTCTAGAACTGACGATAGGCTAATACTTCATCGCATAAGACTTTCCATTTAACTCATTTTAGGAGAACTATAGCAACACACAGGCGAGTTCTCATAACCGTTGAATATGCCAATCTCTAAGTAGTGGTCCAAGCCACCATAACCCTTTCCAAGGTCCGCCTACTCATAACAGGCCCTAACAAAAGAATACTTAAGAATGCCATCAATCACTGTGGCCGACAAGCCTCAAATGCACCGCCACAATCACATGCATAACTCGATCACGTTGCATGAACCGATCATTGACATCAATATGCCAACTCAACTATGGCTAATCAATCTACTTCCTTCCAGTTTATCCTGGTTTGAATGTTAATATCTCCCTTCAATACCTAACTTATTCCAACCGCACTCACCCCGAGTGACCTTAAAAAATAAGGCCATGCTATCTCCAGAACGACGGCCATTTCATGTCTCTCGAATACTACACCAAAAGTCAAAACATCATAGAACATGTTGTGCCCTTCATCGTATGTTGCTTCAAAGATTTGACTCCCAACTGTACTTGTAGTCTCAGTATTATCAGGCACCACACTTTACCTCTTGAATTTACTAGGACCTCTATTGAGAGCCATCCAGCCCTGACTTGTCCCAATATGCAACCAACTCTACTCAATTTTATAACATATGAATACCCTCTTGATAAAGCCCCCAGCGGAACCACTTCCCGCAAAGCATGTACCTATACGAGGCATAAATCATGAGTCTTTCCTCAAGTTTGAACACGAGCCAGTAAGGCTAACCATAACATTCATTCAACAATTCATATACTGAAATTACCACTCATGGCCCTTTTTCCGTGGCTGCAATAACATAATAATACGCTAGTATCCAGAATTCACACAGGTAATTAACCATGCGACCCAATCTTAAGCGGTGGGACTCTCCCACTTAGCCCAAAGCCACTATTACACGACTCTCGAACACATTAGAACCATTCTCTCAAGTCATTTACTATTATTCAACCGCAACTCACTTGATCCAACGAATATAACCACATGTGCTCTATTAGTACTCTAACACCATAGGGTATGACCTCATCCCAATACAACCAAACATTTTCTCGCTCCGTGCACCGAGCATTCTCTACCAACGATATCTTAAAACATACTATGATTCTCACACGCCTACGAAGCACCATGTAGCCTTTGTCGAATATTTCCCTGCTGATAATGAAATGTAGAGTTTATTAGGGACACAGGAACATCCAAAGTCCCAACATCATACCATACGAGCCTCAACTCTTGCCCATCCGCAAGTTTTCAAGAACTTTTTGTTGAATATCACCTAAATACATCGCAGGCCAAATCTGATATGACACATGACCTATAATTAGATCGTTGATAGTGAAATCCTTTCACTTGACACGAAGCCTTAATATACATCTTGCTAATCCATGATACTAGCCTTTAACATTCGTACGTTTTCATCATAAGACAAGCCAAAGACATTCGTTTGGTACATGTCCTTCTTAAGACAGTTAAACTCATTTCCCACCAGTATCTCTGCTGTCTGAATCCTTCGCTAAATAGATATCTCATGTGAACCATATAGTTTTTTATTACCACCAACTATCTTTAGATCTACATCCACCTTGTGATTTTACCATTGTTGTGACGATTTGGTAGTTAAGTAAACCTTCTCAAGACCGTACTTAACAATCGAATGTCGGAATCTAGTGCACCCCCATGTGCACAATTGAAGATCTCTCAATTCTCTTGCATTATCATTATGGATGACACGCGGTAACAATGGTTGAGTAAATTCTTGACTCCCTTGAAATCCATGTGCAGCATCACGAACCGTCGGCGCATACTTGATACCGAGTGCGCAATTTCAATACACGAGTGGATGCAAAAGAACATATAACATAGGCTCTAACTGAATAAATGGCGCACGATAAGGAATTCAAAGAATTGAAGAGTTTCCTAAACAGTTACATAGCCCCTCGTAGATAAATACAGACGTCTCTGTATCAATCAGCGAGAATCTAAGTAATCGATCTGTGTCCCGTGACTCCTACGAACCTAGAGCTCTGATACCAACTTGTCACGACCCTAGTTCACCAATTGTGAACATGTCGTGATGGCACCCAATCCCCACGACTAGGTAGGCCTAACACGTTGCGGCAGATACAAGTTATAAACACTTAAATAAGAAACAGCGGAAAATAGCATAAAAAGATATGTAATTCATACCGCTTGGCACATACATCCGTCACACAATAAATAAAATACTACCAAGATCCGGAACCCCACGGTAACACAGACTAAAAGAGAAATACAACTGTGGCTTTATGTGTAAAGAGTATCTAACAAAGACACGAGAGAAAACATCTACTAATACTATCAGAATAGAAGGAAAGCCTCCGGATCTGCGGACGTAGCAGATCATACCTCGAGGTCTCCAGAAAGCTGCGGAATCACCTAGCACGAGCCTGCTCTGATGTACCTGGATCTGCACAACAAAAGTGTGCAGAAGAGTAGCATGAGTACACCACGGCGGTACTCAGCAAGTGCCAAGCCTAACCTCGATGGAGTAGTGACGAGGAAGGTCAGGGCCCTACTGAGAAACAATAATATAATGGTGATATCAAAATAACAGTTTAAATGA
Source organism: Nicotiana noctiflora (assembly GCA_032618575.1). NCBI lineage: Eukaryota > Viridiplantae > Streptophyta > Magnoliopsida > Solanales > Solanaceae > Nicotiana > Nicotiana noctiflora. The sequence continues at coordinate 111,117 of JASVEL010006150.1, read as the reverse complement.
TAATAATTTCCGAAATAACAACAATAAGATGATTACTGAAACTGTCTACAATTAAGCTAACAACAAATAACCAACTCAATGAAACAAATCCAGGATCTATGGGAATTGAACCCACAGTCCCATTCTCAGTACCTCTGGGTCTCCGGGAATCGAACCCGCAGCCCATGTCTCAATAATATCTCAATAACTCAGGATCTCCGGGAATCGAACCCGCAGCCCCTACCAATAACTCAGGATCTCGGGAATCGAACCCGTAGTCCACATTTCAATAATCTCAGGGATCTCGGGAATCGAACCCGTAGTCCACATTTCAATAATCTCGGGATCTCGGGAATCGAACCCGTAGTCCACATTTCAATAATCTCGGGATCTCGGGAATCGAACCCGTAGTCCACATTTCAATAATCTCAGGATCTCGGGAATCGAACCCGTAGTCCACATTTCAATAATCTCAGGATCTCGGGAATCGAACCCGTAGTCCACATTTCAATAATCTCAGGATCTCGGGAATCGAACCCGTAGTCCACATTTCAATAATCTCAGGATCTCGGGAATCGAACCCGTAGTCCACATTTCAATAATCTCGGGATCTCGGGAATCGAACCCGTAGTCCACAACCACAACAAGTAAAGGAATACACAGAGAGAAGTATAATATGCTTAACGATAACTTCGCCGATGAACAGCGCCAGCGGTTACCAAGAAAAACTCAATTAAGTCCATTAAGCAACTAGACAGTTAGATACTATCTAATCATGCTTTTCTAACTATTACCGGGTAGGAATATCGAATTTAACAGCTAAAGAACAAGAATATCACTCATTGAACATTTTGAGTAAAGTATGTGTTCAACAACCAACGCATGTACACGCCCGTCACCTCGCGTACAAGGCATTTAAAGTATCACAATAATATCCTAGGGGTGAAAGTCCCCCACACGAATTTAGACAAGCCACTTACCTCAATTCCGGTACAAAGCCGCTAAGAAACGACTCCCTTGCCACGAGTATCCGACTCCGAGTGGCTCAACTCTATCCAATTAAATTGCAAATTGTAAATAATAATTCAAGTAATTTATTCTACAATTAAATTCTAAGCTAATACGAAAAATTATGAAAAATGACCAAGATCACACAAACATCGATGAAGCTCGATTTCTAAAAGACGGCGTTTTTAGCCATACATATCCGAAATTCGCCCCTTAATGATACTACGATGATCCAATATAGTTATGTAACTTCAATCTACAATTCAACATTCAATAGGGCCAATATTGATCATAAATTCCATAACTTATGCCATTTAGGCATATTATCAAACACCTTGTAGGCATGGTTATTTTTACCTCATAACTATAGTATTGGTTCTTCCAACTATCACCATTAACCAACAATTCATCTCACCATCATTCCTAACCAATTTATAACTTCCAAATATACATGTATGACCACCCATTCACACCCAACCAACAAAAATTCCATCAAATAAACACCTTTAAATCCCTACCATGTTCATGTATTTAAATTGGGAATTGATGACTTCCAATTACCATGCCATAAGTTGTAATACTTGATTCATACTCATATTCCCATAATAACACCATATGTGTAAGTCTAAGGTGTAGGATTACCTCTTGTAGATCAAATCTTGAAAGACAACTTTGGGGTGTTCTTGAGATTTTGAAGAATCCTATGAAATTCAACCAAAAATCATGTTGTAACTAGTGATTGAGAAGAGAAATCACCATGAAAACACACTTAAAAGCTTACCTTAGGAGTGCAATTGAGTGTCTTGGTCGAATTGGGGGTGTTGGGGAAGCCCTAGGATTGAGAAATGACTCAAAATCTGTCATTTCCCGTCCTTAGGTATATTTAGGGCCTTCTACTAGCGCGCCCGCGCTAATTAGCGCTGGTTGAGGCAGTAAATAACCCATTAGCGCGAGCATCTAGCGCTCCCGCGCTAAGGCCGCGCTACTGACACATGCCCAGAAAAATGATCATAACTTTCTGTTTATACCTCCAAATGACGAACGGTTTGTTGCGTTGGAAACTAGACTCAAAGGGCTTTACTTTTATAGGTCACACAACTCTTTATATAACGGGAGATATGATCGTTTAAAGTGAGGTCTTGTGCACACTCATTTACATCTTCGCCTATTATGAAGTTTTCCAACTTCAAAAGTTCCCGTTAACTATCCGAAATCACCCCGAGGCCCCCGGGACCTCAACCAAAAATACCAACACCTCCTAAAACATCATGCAAACTTGTTCCAATCATCGACATGCATCAAACAACGCCAATACCATCAAATTTCATCGAATTCAAGCTTAAGTTCTTCTAAAACTTCCAAAATACGCATTTAATCAAAAACCCAACCAAACGACGTCCGAATGACCTGAAAATTTGCGGACATATCCAAAATCAAATAACAAAGCTACAGAAGTTGTCGGAATTCCATTCTGACCCCCGGATCAAAATCTCACCTATCGTTCGGATTCGCCAAAATTTCAAACTTCGGCATTTCAAGCCTAATTGAGCTACGGACCTCCAAAATACATTCCGAACGCGCTCCCAACCCCAAAATCACCTAACGGAGCTAATGGAACCATCGAATTTCCATTCCGAGGTCGTCTTAATTCTATTCCAAATACGGGCCATTTTTCAACTATAAGGCTCTCATTTAGGGACTAAGTATCCCAAAACGCTTCAAATTCTATAACCGAACCTCCCGGCGAACTACAATAGAAGAGATGAACTTAGGAAAATAGTTAGATTGGGGATCGGGGCATAATTTTCAAAAACGACCTGTCGGGTCGTTATAGGCTCCTACAGCCCAAGCGCAATAATACTGCGGCGTGCAGTCCGTCCCACATGTATATTACATGTATATTACTGCGGCGTGCAGTCCGATCCAATATATATACTGCTGCGGCGTGCGGCCCGATCCAATATAGGTATATATATATAATACCTCATAATGGGTCCTCGACCTTATTCCAGTCAGTATATACTTGGCCTCTCAGGCCCAATATAATATATCACAGTGGGTCCTTGACCCTGTCTCAGTCAATATAGACTTGGCCTTTCGGGCCCAATATAACATCTCATAGTGGGTCCTTGACCCTATCTCATCTCAATCGGTATAGACTTGGCCTTTCAGTCCTGCTCAGCTAGAACAGGGAATTCCACCCTAGATAATCTCTCTCAATGTACACATCTAATACGGGCTCATATTATGCTATACAGCTAGAGCTACGGCTGAGTGTATGTTTCCAACACGATATAAAGGTCACCTAGCTCTATAGGTTCCCTAATGCTCTACAGATCGGCACAAGGCCCCAAACATGGCTATTAGCCCAATTGTACAGTTATAATCTCATTAACAGTCATACAACACAATATTCTATTAGCCGGGAAGGACCAAGTCCGAACCCTCAATCACAATGTCACTACGCCCGTCGGAGAATGCGTGTCTCATCTCAATATAGCACTGTGAAGTGCTAGTACGGGGTTTCAAACCCTCAGTACATTGTTTACTACTACCACTCACCTCGAACCGGTAGAAGCCTCGGTCCGCCTTGTGCTTGCCTCGCAAATCAATCTCCTCGGTTGCCAAATCTGCTCAAAATCAATGATAATACATCAATATATGCTAAATTCACGTAACCCATTCGAAATAACCCAAATTGCATCAAAACCCACAAAGTTGTCAAAACCCGACTTTTGGTACGCTTCTCGAAAAATTATAAAAGTTACATATTCGTAACCCTCGTCTCAATACGAGTCTAGGCATATAAAATTTACCAAATTCGGACTCCATTTGCCCGCTCAAATCGGTATATTACCAAAGCCCTAGCCTAGGCTAAATTTCCCCACAATTTGATCCAATTTCAGTGAAATAAAGAAGGATTCTAAGATAAAAACACATATATTAACCATAAAACATACCTCCAATGATAACTCGGTGAAATCCCAGCAATTTCCCTTCATTTTTGCTCTCCAAGACTCAACAATGGAGGTTTTCAATTAATGAGTCGCGGATGAAAATTCTGTCCGGATTTTTTTTTAACAAAATACTGTTCACCCGTGTTATTGTTCACCGTGTTACTGTTCACGGGGTACTGTTCACAATGTTCACGGGGTACTGTTCACGGGGGTACTGTTCACAATGTTCTATTTACGGAGTACTATTCACGGATATTGTTCATTGCAGCAACTTTTTATCTAAATTGCAGCACAGTCATTTTTTACTAAAATGACTCTAAATCCATCATACGAACTCGAAATTAGACGATTATTTCTCCTTTGGCTTCATAATTTTGATACGGATCTAGTAGTTCAAACAAAACTGAATTTGGAGCTCATTTGCTTAGTTCAATACCAATTTCGCTCGTTAAACAATTAACTCACATATCACGTCAAAAACTCAATCGCGACTTGATGAAATTAAACCAAAATTTCCAGATCAGTCCTATAATTCATGATTTAAATTCTCGAAGTCTCGAAGTTAAATTTGGATTTCTAGAACTAAAAATAGACCTTTGGATCATTACATTTACGTTGAAAACTGCAAAAATCTTCCAAAAATGACCCATTGGACATCCGAAACACACCCGAGAGCCCCGAGACCTCAACCAAATATACAGACATGATCTATTACCACATTCCAACTTGCTTGAATCATTAAATCACTATAGTTAACATCAAAATCGTCCGTTTTCAGCAAATTCAAGCTTAAGTTTAACTATAACTTTTCAAATTCTTATTCGATCAAAAACCCGACCAAACGACTTCCGAATGACCTGAAATTTTGCAGGCACATCCAAAATCACCTAACAGAGCTACTGCAAATGTCGGAATTCCATTCTGACTCCCGGATCAAAATCTCACCTACCGTCCGGATTTCGCCAAAATTCAACTTTAGCCAATTCAAGCCTATTTCTACACCGGACCTCCAAATTCAATTCCGATTGTTCCCCTAAGTCACAAATCACCTCCCGAAACTAACCGAATCATCCGAATCCGATTCTGAGTCCTCTAACTAAATAGTCAACGTCTAGTTGGCTTTTCCCAACTATTCCTTCTTCTAAGAGACTTTCTATCTCACTTTCAATCAAACTCAACCCGGATTGACTCAAACTCACCCAACATGCATATTACAACATCAACAAGCGTATAACAGGGGTAACAAGGTGATAACTCACATGATGACGGGCCGGGTCATCACAAGTTACCACAACCAACCACCTTAATTTTATCAACAATTCAAAACAAAATATGTTAGAAATGGACTCATTCGGTCCCCCTTATTAACAATTTTTTTTTTGTGTGTGGTCGAATCTTATGGAGATTATCATGACCCCTCATGAATCAGACCTTGCGTAGTTCGTGTCAATGAAAGGTCAATAACAATAAAACACATTTTTTTTTTCAAATTTTTAAAAATAAAACAAACTTGATTACAAAGTTTTAAAAACTGACCATACTAACAAACTTTGCCAAAAGAATTTACATACTTGAAAATCAGACACCATATGCTCTAATTAAAAGAAATATAAATTTAAAAAAAAATGAACTAGCATATTCCTTCCCTTTTTTCCAATTTTAACCAGATTGCTATTTCTGCAAACTTGGCCCCTTCTCAATTTCACTTAAATTTTGAGGCCGGGAAAGATTATTTTATGACACTTCACAAACTTATCCGTTCTTCTACGAAAATAGCCTTTTGACAACTGAAAGATACTCTAAGGCTATCTCGGCGAGAACTGTTTAAAACACTACCGAAGCTGGCTTGGCTTATTCTGACCAAAAATGCAAACGACATTCATTTGATCACTGACTTTTTTCTTGTTTTTTTCAAATAATAATATAAAAAAACTTATTTTTGAAAACACGGCCTTTCAACACTTCGGAGACGAAGATTTTAAGGCTGTGTGGGTCAATCGATCAAAATCTAAAACAATTGACCCAAAGGTGGCTGTTTATACAAAATCAGCCTTCCGGCGTCCCTTTCGGGAACATTCGGCTATATTTGACAAAGCGGCATCACCGACTTATTTATGACTATTTTTCTTATTTTTTCAAAAATATAAAACCCCAAATTGCAAACACGACCTTCCAACGCTTCGGGTACGAAGATTTTAAGGCCGTGTGGGTCAATCGGTTAAAATCTAAAAACAAAATTGACCCAAAGGTGGCTGTTTATACAAAATCAGCCTTTCGGCGTCCCTTTCGGGAATATTCGGCTGTTTTGAAAATGGCATCACCGACTTATTTACGACGAAAAATTAATTTTGATATTTTTGGCTATTTTTGCAAAAGGGGAGGTAGGACCTGATAAAGGTTGCCTACGTATCTCACATCCGGTGAGAATCAAACCAGCGTAGTTCGGTTAAATAAAATAAGCTACATTTGTAAATGAAACAGACTATTCTTTATTTTATTGAAAAAAAACAAAAAACTAAATCCTTTTTTTAAAGAAATAATCACACATTTTTTAAATTAAAAAAAATGTTTTTTTCTTTTTCTTTTTAATTAAAAAAACAAACTATTTCGAAACTAACAAATTTTCCCCCTTTTTTTTCATTTTTCTCAATATTAAAAACCCGGTCAGCATGCAAGTCTAAAGCACATAAATGCATAAGACAAACAGGATGCAGCATGATGGTCTTTTCACTTCAGGTTGCCTGACCTAGACGGACCCAACCCCTGTGTTGAGTCCCCTAAGTCAAATGCAACATGATGCAAATAAGCGTTCCTAATGGGGATCCGACATGAGGTCAAGTTATACTAGGTTTTACTGCCTTGGTGTTAGGAGCATCTAGACTGGCCATAAAATGAGCGGACAACTCGAGTTGGGAAGGGGTAGCGTACCGGGAGCAATGCTTTTCCGGCTTTAGCTATTGGACCCTTCCCGTTCTTAAACATGGGTGATTGATAATCCTTCACCGGGAGCCCAGGCCCACCGGCTTTATCTCAACAAAGAATGGGGCGCGTATCTGCGATTCCCGAAGTTGTATTCAGAAGTCTCAGAGGGGGTGCCCTAGAAGACAATTTATGATACAGTCAAAAAATATCAAAGCGGTAGTAAGCAGCAATTTGCACATTAAATCCAAAAAATGTAATAAATATGAGATAATAAAGGAATCCAAATACAACAATTATTTCAAGCTCGAATTTCTAACCCTGAACCAGTGGTTCTGGGTCATATGTCCCCAGCAGAGTCGCCAAAGCTGTCACACCTCCTTTTTTCGCTAAGCCGCGAGGGCGCGATGATGTAAAAGGAAGTTTTTCCAATTAAAGGACAATCGAAACGGAATTTATTTAATTAATTTAGAGTCGCCGCTTGGGAGATTTATGGTGTCCCAAGTCACCGGTTTGAATCTCGAATCGAGGAAAAGATTGACTATGTATTACAATCCGTAAACCAGAAATCCGAATAAATAATTCTGTTAACCCGGGAGAAGGTGTTAGGCATTCCTGAGTTCCGTGGTTCCAGAACGATCGCTTTGATCATACTTGGCTTATTTTAATTACTGATTTTATAACCTATGCGCATTTATATTTTTACCGCTTTTAATTATTTCAATTACTCGCATTTAAATAATTGAATTACGCGAACGTATACTCATTCTTTTTGACGCGTCAAATTATGCCACGCGAACGTGTCTAGAATTAATATCGTTTTGTTTATTTATTAAGAAATAGTTTAGTCAAATTTATGCTGACGCATACTCCAAATTGATTTTTAAAAAATATAATTATGTTACGCGAACGTATACATAATAATACTTAGTATTTTAAAAAGCCCTAAAGGATATTCTATAAAATATTTTCATTTATATCTAATCCATTAGAAATTAATACAAGGGCCGTATGCGATTTAATGGTGAGGGGGCGCCCATCAAGCTATGTGAACTTAACATTAATTAATAACCGACAACCTATTTTATTATCAAGAAAAGTTTGCTCGAAATTGCGCGAACGCATACTCCAAATTGATTCTTAGAATTGAATTTACAATTATATTACGCGAACGTATATATAATCGTAACACTTATCTAAATCGGGCCTAAAGCAAACAATGATTGTTTGTATATATTTTTCTAAGTTTTGAGAATGACTGGCAAGGTTCAGATATTATGGCCACACTCTTAACGGAATCAGCTAATTGTTTCAATTCAAACAAAGTTCTTTTAGGAACTGGAACCAAAGCAATTGTTCTACAACTATCATTTCCTTAGTGAGTGATTTCTTTGATTTATCACAAATAAAATACAACTATATAAGAATGGGAATAGAGGCATGTTTAAGATCGTCATGACTAAAATAGCAGAAAAGATTTATGAAGAACAAAATAATCAAACTGACATGATCCAAACCTAAGTTAAATAAATCCCAGCTTGTATCATATTTCAATCAATACCATAAGTAGAGAAAGAGAGGATTAAAACTGGACCTAAAAACTGAATTTTTCAATTGAGAAAAACGTCCAGCAGTTATACGGATGGAAATGGAGCAAACACTACAAACCAAAACCATTTACTCTAACACATGGCAAAAATCAGATTTGACAGTAGCCTTATTGCAGTTCCAATCTACACTCAAATTCTTGAAACACAAATTCACATTAACATGATGTCATAACCATATGCGTTGCTTAGCGAGAAAATACATTCTCAATTCATACCATTTGGAATGGTCTAACCACGTATGCAACCAAATAAGCTAGGCACCCAATTCTCTTAGAAAACTTTCTATTACATAACATTTAACCTCAAGATACTAGCTAGAAGATTGATACCTCATTAGACTGACCAAATATATAACCTTCCTCATAATTCTTGACGTTCTTGAGCAGGATATAATGCATCAGGACAGCTCAGTGAACTAAAATAAAACTCAACTACTGAACAAAACAAATTTGGCAAGATTATTTAAAAGGAAACTAACTTGAACCAAATCGATAAAACCTAGGACCTATATTGACATGCATTTAGACATAAACTGAGGATCAAGTAGTTGACATAAAATGAGGATCAAATAGTTTTGACTAATTAAATCAAACCAGAATCCTTATTTGTTGAAGATGCCACCAAGTCCGTACCACTCTAGGATCATTTACATCCAAACAAAGAAAAAAAAACCAATTTCAGCGTTCGAAAATACCGACAACGTCTTCAATTAAGAGCCAAAACAAAAGGGATACAAGTCATATCTTGAACTAGATTAAAATTTGTGTTAAATGAACGTCCATAAGATTTTGGAATCATGAAAAGATTCAATTATACAATACCAAGTTTTAAATAGAACATTGAGTTTCTTTGCTAATTCTTAAACCAAATTCAACTCTCAATGTGTGCTATTACCAATAGGAAGAATTTGCGTCAACTACTCATAGTCTCAAAATAAAACTACACAATAATAAAAGAAACAAGCTGATATTATGCTTTAAAGTTCCAGATTTCCATATCATATATGAAGTAGACCTTACATTAGGAGGGATTAAGGAATATACCTAGGAAATAAGAGGGAAAACAAGTAGTAAGTGGTGGTCAGTGAATGTACACAGCAGATCAGCAACACAACAGATGTAACAACAGTTCGAAATCAGACTTCTGAAACAATGGAATTTGAGCTGTCTAATATCAGATGCAGGAGTTTTGAAACTTTTGGAAATTCTATGGAACCAGGAACACAAAATTAAACATAATTGGAATGTCCTTCAACAACAAAATGGAAGAAACTTAAAGCTATTTTTGAGTTTTCTTTATGGTTTTCTTTCCACTATCTTTATTAGTGTTTTCAGTGAATTCTCTCTCGGATTGTTTTAGTGTCTGCTCTCTTCCCGTCCCCGTTTTAAGTCTAATTTCCAGCACCCGTTATAACCTTACAAATCCAATCAGCAACCCCCTTTTTCCAATATTAGATAGGTACCTACTTTCCACTATCCTTAGTTAATAATAAAAGTGTAACCCCTATCTAAAACTAGCAGACTCCTACACAAATCCCCTAAACTACTGTTTAATTATCCCCCAAAATTATGAGCAGCCTATTGGAATTACTATCCTGCCCTTTAATCTGTAACAGCTACAACCAATTCCTTTATCAATCAATTAGTTATTTAAAGCAGAAAATTATATCAAAACGAGATATTCAAAGATTCAAAACATGCTTATAATAAAAAACGGGAATTAATTAATTCGATACCTAATAATCATAACACTACAAACAACAGAATGCCAAATATTTCATAGTTAATTAAACAACATAAACCAACTAATAATCAAATAGGTAGAAAAGCACTACGAAAACTATAAACACAAAAGACCTAATCGACGACATTCATTTAGTCTATTACAATACGTATAACTGATAGCACGTAATCGACCTACGAATTCACGATTCACAGTTTCACGGGCAAGCTCAGGGGATCAAAAATATGAACTAATTTCTTGACGACTTTCAAAAAATTAAACATATATTGCAATACAACAATACAATTAACGAACCAACAGAAGAAATCGACCGAATAAAAAGTCTGGTGGAGATGGACAGAAAAATCGAAAAAAGGAGAAGTACATAACAAACAGAACATAGAATTAGATGAGGTTTAAAAGAAAAGAAGCGAAAATACCTTGAAAGAAGAGAAAAGGATCAGAAACTTGAACGGGTCCTGAACCAACTCGCACTTGAATTGTTAAGGCCAAACGGACTTTAATCGAGGTGTTCTCTTGTTGTGAACACTTAGATTAAGGTCCATTGGACCTTAAACCCTTATCAATTTCAGCCGAAAGTCACATATGGGATTTCTAGGGTTTATGCGGTCGTATTGGGGCTCAACCAATTCTAGTTAGATTCGAGCTAAACCACGACTGGTTTGGTTATGGGGGAGGTTAGGAGATTGTGTGGTATCGATTTGGGAGAATTTGGTACAGATTGGATTTTTGCTCGAATCTTTAAGTGAAGATTTGAGAAGACCCGAGTTGATTCGAGCCAAACTGATGACAGGTTTGTGTTCAGGGGGTTAAGGGTATTAACTGGTGTTAATTTGGTAGTGTTTGGGATGGTTGCCGCCTGGTTTCAGGCAATAGAAAATGGGGCGATGTTAGGGTTTCAGGTGAGCTTTGATCTCTGAAGGTGACGATGGGGATTAGGGGGAATGAGAATGGGAACGGGTTTGAGGGTTTGGGGGGGGGGGGGGCTTTGGGGTATTAAAATTAAAGACTTAATTAGGATCGTTGGATGGATGGAAACCAATGGTCCAGATCAAGTCACTTGAATAAAAAATGGGTTGCTTTGGATTTGAACGGGGCGGGTAAGACGGGTAACGGACTGGGGTTATTTGGATTGGGCTTGGGCGTATTTGGACCTAAATTTGGCTGAGACTGGATGGCCCAGTGGCTTCTTTTCTTCTTTAATTCTTTTTCTCTTTTTAATTTATTAAAACAAAGACAAAATTTCTGATTATACTACAAAATCAAGCTAAATCACAAAAAAATACTAATTAAGTCATACTAATAATTAACACACATAATTAGATTCCTATTAAATATAAATCACACAACTATATATTTTAAATAAAAAAGCAAAAATACACATTTTTTGTTATTTTTTATTTTTGTCAAATAAACCTGATTACTTCTAATCGTAAAATTAAATCCTAAAAATGCAAATGTCATATTTTGGTATTTCCTTAATTTGGCAAATAAACATGCGCACATAAAAATGCAAATGATAATTAAGAAAATCACACAACATTCACAGAAAATCACACACAACATAAAACTATTTTATTTTTGAATTTTTGGGAGTAATTCTCGCGCGGGGCAAAAATCGCATGCTCACACCAATGTTGCTCGTCTCTAATATATAATCTTTGACCAGTAAAAGGTTGGTCGCTAAAACTAGTTAACAACCGGAAAATGTATAGTTTCCATAATATAGTTATTATCTATTAGGGAGGAGAATGCTGGTCACTAATATATATATATATATATATATATATATATATATATATATATAATCTATCAGGAAGGATAAGACTGTTCGCTAACACTTTTTAACGACGGGAAAATATATATTTTTCATAAAAAATTAATCGTTTATAGGGACAAGATTTGTAGTCTCAAAAGGGTTTTAACGACCAGATATTTTGTCTGTCGCTAAAAATATTTAACGACCGGGTTTCTTTCCCCGTCGCTATTGACCTTTAACGTCGGAAGCTATTACGACGGGTGGCATCAGGCTTATTCCCGTCGTAATTAGTCTATTAGGACTGGTTTTTGATCTTTAGGGACTAACTTTCCCTTCCTTAAAGGCTATTTTTCTTGTAGTGTTGTCGGTCAGCTGTCACATCCACACGAGTGCCCAACTTAGTCATAGAGGTGCATAGATCAACCACACGAGTATTTTTGAGCACCTGAACTTGCCTGTAGAGCTTAGTCACCAAAGATGGAAAAAAGAACCCATATATGCGCTGAGGGCACCGGATGAACATTTCGTTGTAGATTACTTTGGCCATATCGAAGAGAAGACCCTTAGTGAAACACCAAATCAATGAAGCTTTGGGTCCGTTCACCTCCATCGTTTTGTTGAAGGGAATCAGGCAACTGTTGATCACATACAACCGGCTCTTCGCCAATGGACTTAAAACGGAGGAGTGGAACTTCTCTCCGTGTTCCAGCCACTCCACTATTTTTTCATGTACATAAATTGCATCAAAGAAGCAGTTCCACTTGGGGTCTGTGGGATGTTTGGACCACTCATAAAAGTCTGTATTATCAGGTAGAGGATCATACAATTGATAAGTTGTGCGTATCTCCTCAATGGAGGCATCCACCACATTGCGGTGCACCGTGACCACATCGTCCACACGCTCTAGCAAATTGGCTTAGAATTCTCGCATGACCATTATATTAGCCTCCCCTGGCTCATCAATGAAGACCTAGAAACCCTGCTCCATGAACTCCACAAACATGTGGGGCATCATTCCTTGACCTTTGTGATGTCAATGCCCCTTTCCGGAATTGGCTGTTTTGCATCCTTCTCCATAAAACGGGTTTGAGCCTCAGGGGAGACAAATTTGCTGCTGTCATAGGGACATGCAGGGGCTGCCCGTGGAGTCCGAGATGTGCCAGTTTAGCGGCTAGATGATAGACCTGTGGCCTGGCACTTTCGCGACAGTGCCATAATACATGCAAAACGTGAACACATTAGCTTAGCCCAACAAAAATATTGTGACTTTATGCGGTTACTCAGACTTCACACGAAAAATTGGTCACAACTACATAATCATGCTCATTGAGACCTTTCCACAAACACCTGGTTGGCAAGAGATTCTCACAACTCTTTTCTAAGAGTCTTGCAATAAGGTTCCCCCATACAGTCTCATACATAGCCCAATTCAAGTACCACCCACCCCATACTTACCATAAACCAACCCCACACTATATTTCACCAATTATTACACAATATCTAAGTACAACTCCTACTATAAGCATAAGAATACAAAAAAAAAATCTAAAAATTAAAGAAAGATAGAAAAATAGAAAAAAAACAAATAATCTAGGGCTCATACCTATGGTGAAGGGGAATGTGGAAAATGCTAGTGAAATTGGAGAAGAAAGATTTGAGAAGGGAATGGGGACAGGGATTTGGTGAGGGAGTTGGAAGAGTTTGGAGAAGGGTTTGGTGGAGGTTTTGTTTTGATTGAGGGAGAGTGAGGGAAGTGAGGGTCTTGGGGGGTTTATTAGAGGAGGGGACTTTAGGCTACTAAAAAGAAAAGAAAAACTAAAACATGTTAGAATAAAAAAATGCCAGAAATTGATAGGGGGGGAGGGGAGTTCGCGCACTACTTTGCACGCCCATGCAGAATGTTTTCCAAACCACGCGAATAGGTGCACGAAGTCGCACTCCTGGGCACTCATTTTTGTACTTTTTCACCTGTGTTGCTCTTGGTCGATGGTCTTTTCACCCGCCTTTCATTGCCTGCATTTGTTAGTATGGTAAAATTCAAAATCAAACACCACTACTATCGTTGGGTTACCTCCCAACCAGTGCTTTATTTAACATCGTGGCATGACTCTCTGAAGTTTGCATAGTACACTTACAGTACATTCGTGGGTTGCCTCCCACGCAACGCCTGATTGAACGTCGCGGCACGACGCACGTGAGTTGAGCTTCACTCCTCATTCATGTACTGGGTTCTTTGAACTGTGTCACCACTGTATCCCTTTATTCTTCAACTATTCCAATGTAATGTTTCAACCTTTGCCCATTGACGGAGAACTTGTTCATCCCATCTTACGACTCAATCTAAACAGCTCCACTTGCAAACATTTGCACCACTCTGAATGGCCCTGACCATCGAGACTTTAACTTACTTGGAAACAATCTCAATCGTGAGTTATACAATAATACTATGTCACCAGGTTTAAAGTCTTTGTCCACGATGTACTTGTCATGCATCTTCTTCATTATTTCCTTGTAGAGCCCCGTGCTTTCAAAGGCTTGATATCTAAATTCTTCCAGCTCATGCAGCTCTATCAGTCGATTTTGTCCAGCTGCTTTAGGATCCATTTTCAATTGCTTCAGTGCCCACCATGATCGATGTTCTAGCTCCACATGCGGGTGACATGCCTTCCCAAATAACAACTTTTATGGTGACATACCTATTGGTGTTTTGAACGCACTTCTATAGGCCTAGAGTGCGTCATCAAGCTTCTTTGCCCAGTTAGTGCTTGTGGCATTTACAGTCTTCGTTAGTACACTCTTTATCTCCCTGTTGGACACTTCAACCTGCCCCAGGTCTTCGAACGGTAAGGAATAGCCACCTTGTGGCATACATCATACAACAAGTAATTTCTCGAAGGCTCTATTGCAGAAGTGAGTGCCTCCATCACTGATGATCGCTCTTGGTGTCCTAAACCGGGTGAATATGTTCTTTTCCAAAAACCTGACCACCACTCTTGCATCATTTGTGGGCAACACTGCAACTTTTACCCATTTAGACATGTGATCCATAGCAACAAGGATGTACTTATTGCCAAATGAGCTTATGAAGGGGCCCATGAAGTCAATCCGACACATATCAAACACCACTACTTCTTGAATTGGTTTCATTGGCATCTCATAGCGACATGGAAATGTTTCCCATCCTCTGGAATTCATTGCAACCCTTTACCCAGAGGTGTGCATCTCTAAACATAGTTGGCCAAAAGAATCCGGCCTCTAGTACTTTTGCAGCTATTCTGACCCCTCCAAAATGTTCTCCATATGTTGATACGTGACAAGCCTGCAAAATCAAAGATTATTCTATCTTGGGGACATACATCTGAATAATTTTATCAACATATATTCGAAATAAATGATGTTCATCCCAATAATACATGCGACAACCATGAAAGAAATTTTTCTTTTGGATAGATGAAAGGTCATAGGGAACAGTACTACATGCCAGGTACTTTGAAAAATATGTATACCATGGCGCGTCCTCAAGACTGGCTACGAGCAACTACTCTTCTGGAAAGGTTTCCAGAATCTCTTCGAACTCGACTGATTATTTCGCTCTTTCAAGTCGTGATAGATGATCAGCGGCTTGATTTTTTGTGCCCTTACGGTCACAAATTTTGAGGTCAAACTCTTACAACAACAACACCCATCGAATCAGACGCAGTTTAGAGTCAAAAGCAAACATAACGGCCAATATCTCCTTCTCCGGCACTGTATAGTTGAGTTGTGCACCGCTTAGCGTTCTGCTTGTGTAGTAAAGCAGGTGCATCAGCTTATCTTTTCGCTGCCCTAAGACTGTTCCTATAGCATAGTCACTAGCATCCCACATGAGCCAAATGGTTTCTCCTAGTTGGGAGCAACAATGATGGGTGCATCTATCAACTTCTTCTTCAGTTCCTCAAATGCCAACCTGCAATCATTAGAAAATACAAAGGGCTGATCCTTTTCAAGGAGTTTGCATAATGGGCTATAAATTTTAGAAAAATCTTTTATGAAACGCTGGTAGAACCCGACGTGACCAAGGAAACTTCTCACCGCCTTGACTGAAGTGGGCGGTGGTAACTTCTCAATCACATCAACCTTAGCATGGTCAGCCTCAATTCCTTTTCTGGACACTCGATATCCCAGGACTATGCCTTCTTATACCATAAAATGGCACTTCTCCCAGTTTAGCACGAAGTTCGTCTCCACACATCTTTTGAGCACTTTGCTTAAGTTGTGAAGACAGTCTTCAAATGAATCTCCCACTATGGAGAAATCATCCATAAAGACTTCCATAATATCCTCCACCATATCTGTGAAGATGGCTAGCATGCATCGATGAAAAGTCACCGGTGCGTTGCAAAGCCTAAAGGCCACTCTCCGAAGGCAAAGATGCCATACGGACAAGTGAAGGATGTCTTTTCTCTATTTGTGGGGGCTATTGATATCTAATTGTACTCCGAATATCCGTCCAAGAAATAAAAGTGCGATCTTCTGGCTAGCCTGTCCAACATTTGGTCAATGAAATGCAAGGGAAAGTGGTCCTTTTGGGTGGCGGTGTTCAATTTCCGGTAATCCATGCATATTCTCCACACTATGACTGTACGAGTTGAGATCAACTCATTGTTGTCATTTTTCACAACAATCATTCCCTCTTTTTTACGAACACATTGGACACGGCTGACCCAAGTACTATCAGAGATGGGGAAAATGATTCCCGCATCTAACCATTTGATCACATTTTTGTAACAATATCTTTCATATTAGGGTTCAACCTTCGCCGATGTTCCCTAGAAGGTCTGTGCCCCTCATCCAGAAGAATCTTATGCATAAAGAAGGTTGGGCTCATACCTTTTATGTCTGCTATGGTCCAACCAATGGTAGTCTTGTTATCCTGCAGTACCTGTAAGAGTTGTTCTACCTGCACATCTAGCAAACATGATGATATAATAACATATAAGTTCGAATCAGGGCCTAAGAATGCATACCTAATGTGATCTGGGAGTGGCTTCAGCTCCATCTTGGGTGGTTACTCTATTGATGGCTTTGTTGAAGGAGTAACCCTTTTTTCTAGCTCAAGGGACTCGAACTGAGGTTCCCTTGACCAGAACCCTCGGCCTTCCAGTGCCATAACCCATTCAGCTAGCCCCTTACCATCCATTTCTTCTAAATTCGTCAGGCATGCCTCCAATGGATCTTTCATAGTTAGGGTCCTATCATCTTCTTGAAGGATTACATCCACTGCCTCCACTAGAGAGCAATTCGCATATTCGCTGGGTCTTCTCATTGATTGCTGAACATTGAATATGACTTCTTCATTGTTCAATCTAATTTTAAGTTCCCTAGTCTCACAGTCTACCAGTGCTCTCCTAGTGGCTAATAATGGTCTCCCAGGGAACACGAACTTCCCCACTTGTACCAGCACATTATCAAGAATACCAGTTGGTATTTTCACAGTGTGATCATCCAGCTGTAGCAGCATAGAAGTCAGTCTAGCTGTGCTGATGCCCAATTTAGTGTACACTACAAGCGGTATCAGGTTTATGCTGGCTCCCAAATCACACAATGCATGTGCAAAGGCATAACTTCTTTGTGCATGGAATAGTGAAGCTACCTGGATCAGACATCTTTTTAGCCATCAATTTTGCCACCACTGCACAGTAGGTCTGTGTCAGAGTTATTGTGGATAGATCCCGAGAATCAAACTTTCGTGACATTAAATCTTTCATCATCTTGGCATAATCGGGCATCTGCCTTAAGGAATCCATCAATGAAATATTCAATTGGATTAGATGCAATATCTTCATGAACTTTTTGTATTGGTCTTCCTTCTTTTGTTTGACCAGTCTTTGGGGGAAGGGTGCAGGTATCACCCTTTGTGCATTGCTTGCTAGCTTTTCTCTATTAGGATTTTCTGGAACAAGAGGTGCCACTTGTTCAGCAACTTGCTCGGTCTCCTTTTATTTGCCTTTTTCCTCCTTACTCTGCTCAACCAACACTTCAGTGAGTTCTGTTGGTTCTTCTGCCTCTAATTGAACTAGAGTGGCTGGTGTAGTATTCTTGCTGGTTTGTGCAATTTCCTGCTCTCTATCTAAATCTCTACCATTCCTGAGATTGACTGCCATCAACTGATTCGGGTTTTGCACCTTGGAGTTTATTTTTGTGTCTGAAGGTAAAGTTCCCGGAGGATGATTGTTCAAAGCAATGTACATCTAACCCAGCTACGTTTCCATAATCTTTATGGCTGAATCATGCACTACCAATTCTTCCTACACTTTATTATTTTTCCCAATGAGTAGCTGAAGCATACCCTCGATCTTCACCATGTTGTTATCTTGCTACTGAGGGGGTGGTTGATAAACCAATTGCTGCTGATTTTGCTATGGATAAACCTGTAGTTTCTGATAAGACATTGGCACTAATTGGCTTTGAGGGTGCGTACCCCCAAGCTGCTGCATATTAGGCGTGTACTCATGATTTTGCTGCGGTCTCCAATGTTGTTCTCCTTGTATCTGACGCTCATAGTTGTTGACATAATTTATATCTTCCCGGACCCCTTGATTTTCACCTTCTTCGCTCGATGAACACATATATGACTGATTAATACATGGTGTACACAGTCCTCCATTCATTGTATCAACAATGTGCACCTATTGTGGACCCATCTCATCAATCTTCTTTGTTAGTAGGCTCATATGGGTCAGGAGTGTGGCAATGTTCTCTTCATGCGAATTATTGGGATCAAGTGGAACTGAATGCACTATGGGTGCCAGTGTTGCACCTCTAGTCATCCACCCTGAATTTTATGACATATTATCGAGGAGAATTTTGCATTCGGTGAATGTTTTGCTTAAGAAAGCACCTCCAGCTAAAGCATCCACATTCACTTTCAAATTGTCAACTAGACCTATGTAGAATCTTTGGCCGAGCATCTGGTCTAGAATGTCATGATGAGGATACTTCACAAGTATCCCTTTAAATCTCTCCCAAGTTTCTTGCAAGGACTTAGTGGAATGCTGCTATACTCCAATATGTCATCAATCTGCTGTGCAGTCTTGTTAGGCGGATAGAACTTGTTCAAGAACTGCTTGACTAATTCCTCCCTAGTGGTAATAGAGTTGATAGGGAGCAAATTTGACCAATTCCGAGCTGCCCCGATTACTGAGAATGGGAACATGAGTAGTTTGATAGCTTCATGGGTCATATTAGGCTGCCTTTAGGTCATGCAAATTGACAAGAAAAATTTTCAAGTGTTGTTGCGGGTCTTCAATGCTTGACCCGGAGAACAGTCCCTTATTCTGCAGTAGATGCAGCATGTTGTTGGTGATCTGGAATGTCTCCGCTTGAATTGAAGGCACGACTATGGAAATGGCCAGATTGTCAACTGTAGGTTCTGCCCAATCATAAAGTGCAGCCTCGGGCATAGGTGTCACTTCTATGACATCTAAGTCAGCTTGCTCATTCCAGATATTTCCGTTGGTATCGTTTACGTCACCCATGTCAAATTCGAGTTGGTGTGTTGGTTGAGGTTGTTGAAGTCCTTTGTTGGCATGGTTCAATGCCCTAAATATTTTCTTGGCATCTGAGAGTCCTTTTATTAGTTCTCCAGTCCTCGAAGAATTTCTTGGCATACACCTGCTTTCCACAAGATTTCATAGGTTAGAATTTCAATGAAAAGATTGGTATAAAGAAAACTGACTACAAATAGAATTTTTGTATTTCTTTTGTTTATAATTGATAACACCGTTAGTTCTCCGACAGCGACACCAAAATTTGATCACACCCAACTGAGTCTCACAAAAGACTATGCGGGCATTGCAAATATAATCTGAGTATTATTTCCTAGAGTCTAACCATAAGAAACTAACTTATCAATCACTACTGGCAGATTTACTAAATTCACACAATATGTCTTCCCAAACCTTTTGATTCACAATGGTTGATTTTCTAACAACTAAAGACTGAAAGTAATTAACAGCTGAAAATTAACTAAACTTGATGTGTAAACAATAGGAATAAAGTCTAAGGTGATGGTTTCCCCTGTTGGTAATTTCCTGGGTTGTATATGTCTTATAACTATGATTTAGTTGTCTATATCAATCACGAACGCTCCAGCTATCATAAATCTTTCTCAAGTAAGTATTATAATTCACTAGGCGCACTCACTCAAGCTACGCTAGCTAGATTCTCAATACAGTTCACTTAAATTACACCCGAGGTATCGTTATCTCTAATCCAACCTCTAAACCCTAGGTTATGACTCTCGTCTATATACCGGGAGTGATGTTGTTCATACAATCACCTAAATATGCACTCACTCTCAAATAGATACATACTAAATAGGAACAGATAATTGAGGGCCCTTTCAACTAATCACAATCAAAACATGGATGAACAAATAAAGATTAACAACAAAATCGAACTATATTAATAAAACAACTGAGTCATTCCCAACGGGTTTCACCAAAACCTTAGATTAAGGTATTTAGCTACTCATAACAATGAGAAAATAAACTACCAAAAGATTCATAATTATAAATTGCAAGAAAATAAGAGAGAATAAGAACGATGATGTTTTTGATGATCTCTCACACTTGTTTCTCTTCCAAAATAATCTCCAAAATAAGTCTAACCTATGAAAACCTTAATTTTTTTAACCTTGGGCAAGCTTGACTTTATATAGGTTAAGTGGGTTTCTCTCTAGATTTTCGATTTTGCCCCTGAATAACTCTTTTTCGTACTGGGACACATGCGAGTTTGCGCACTACTTCGCGCGCCCTTCGTGTGCCTACTCTAATATTCTGCCTCAGCTTTCTTAAAACGCATGAGCTCGCGCATGTGTTCGCACGCCTGGACCCTTGTTTCTTCCATTTCTCTGTCTCGTCCTTGCGCTCACTCCGCTCCGAGGGGTCGTTCTTGCTCATAAATCATTCCAATAGCCTCTTAAAAGCGTCATATAATCTCCGCATCCTGCAATATATACAAATCACAATCAGAGACTATTTTTCATCAATTAACCATATTATTACGTTGTAATATAATCAAGCGGGAGTATAAACAATAGCTAAATCATCTCGATTTCGCCTATTATCAATAATAAAGCAAGAGATTGATTAAATGGGATGCTCATTATTTCAATGGTTTTGAAGAACCAGAAATGTAAACACACCAATGATCGACAAAAATGGAAAAGACGTAGAATCCATCGTATTTTTTTGTAAACATGATTATTTTTTGGGTAGAATAAATGTAAAGTCCATGTTATCTTCTAAACAAATTTCCTTATTTATTATTTAAATATTAAAAACAATAAAAACATTTTAGAACTTATTTGTTATCGGCTTTAAAATTACCTAACAATGTGAAAACGAGTTTATGCCATCGGTTGATACTACACTCTTAAAGAAATAATTAACAAAAGCTGGGTGTATTGTGTAATGATTGAGTTTGTACTTGGACAGATTAATTTATTTGCACTTAATAAAGGTCTGAATTTTAATTATTCAAATTTAATGTGTTTGTTTTAAGGTGGTCTGAATCTTAACCCTATAGATCTTAATCATTAAGGAGTCGTTTGGTTGGAATATGAGTTATATCGGTATAAGTTATACCGGTATAAGTTATAATGTGATAAGTTATTGTCACGACCCAAATCCGGTCGTGATAGAGCCCAACATTAAAGCTAGGCCAGCCAGACCAATAATTGATTTTCACAGATAATGTCAGTCCCAAATGGACCAACTCAAGAAGAATATATGAGTCAATAAATATTCCAAAAATAATAGTATGAACAAATACTGAGAAATGTGAATATCGAAATAACACTCCCAAAGATCTGGGGTCACAAGTCTAGAGCCTCTAAACAAAACCGAATAGTGATAGATAATACTGTATGAAATACTCAAATCTGAACATAAAGTAATAACTGAAAAGAGAATGAGACGCTAGGTTCTGCGAACGTCGGCAGCTACCTGAGCAACTCGAAAAGACTCTGCGAAAGCTGAAGTGCACGTCTACTTCTCCTGAGTACCTGAATCTGCACACAAAGGTGCAGGGAGTAGGGATGAGTACTAAGTACTTAGTGAGTAATAAATATATATACAAGTAGCTGAAAGTAAAAATCCACAGAATACCACATAATGAAGCTAAACTACAGTCCGATCCTCCTACGAACTAGTAGCAACAGTACAATACAATTATCACAGATAATTTAACATATAAAGATGCAATACAATGCACATAACCGCTACGTCGTGTAGCCCAATCCATTTAACGTCGACGGCGCTCACTGCGGGTGTGTACACACTCCGGAGGGGCTCCTACAACCCAAGCGCAATACCGCTGCGGCGTGCAGCCCGATCCACATACCAACCGCTGCGGCGTGCAGCCCGATCCATCCTCAGTCCACAACAGGCATATATATCATACACAGTTCAATTTATTTAATTCCAGGTTCCAGTTCATTTAATTATGAAAAATGCCTTAATTCTTATTTAATTTTCCAAAACAGGTGACTTAGCATTTCAACACGGTGATTTCAAACTAGGACTGAGATCAGTGATTAAGCAAGTATAGCTATCACATATATAATTATCCCCTAGGGATACTACAGGTCGGCACAAGGCCCCAAACATGGCTTAAAGCCCACAATTATACCAAACACAGTGTTTTACAACCACAAATATCATGTTATTCTTATTCGGGATGGATGAAGTCTCAATCCCCAGTCACAATCAATCCCCGCACCTGCAACGGGGTGTGAGCCACACCCTACTAGCGTCACAATGTGCTAAGCTGGGGTTCGAACCCTCAGGCTACCATATACACCAACTACTCACCTCTAGCCGGTCATAGACTCGTCCGCAATGCCTTTTCCTTTCGAATCGGCCTCCACGCGCATCGAGTTGAAAGCGAATCTCCCAAACTAGTCACCGACCAGAAGAGTGGACTGGGATTGGATCTCGGATCAGTAAACTCGATAAGAAAAACTTAGTGCGAGACTCTCCGAATCTAGCAATGAGTTTTAACTTTATGAAAATAGTTACCATTTTTTTTTGGCTTTCATGTAATGGAACACAAATGATTATAGGCAGAACAGAGAAGAAAAGGGATCCACCAGTGTTAACACATCACTGCCAGATCTGAAAGTTTCCATCCAAAACTCCGGCGGGCTGCAGTAGTACCGAGAATCGATCGGGAAAGAGAGGGACCAAAGGGCGAGCGGCTGTTAATTTTCGAAATGATGTAGGGGTAAGATCGTTTGGTCTTTTGGTGTAAAGGGATGGTTGTGTTATCTGTTGATGGCTACTTGGCACTGCTATGAAGGTTGGGTGGTCGTTTGGTTGCTGCTGTGAAGTTGGCGGCGACTATTTTCATGACCCTAGTTCACCAATCGTGAACCTGTCATGACGGCACCTAGCCTTCGCGACTAGGTAAGCCTAACACGATGCGGAATATACAATTTAATGAAATAAAATATAAGGTAACAACAGAATAATGTAAATGAAATGTAACAAGTGCCGCTCGGCACATACACTTCGCCAAAACACACTTAAATAGCATACTACCAAGACCCGGAAACCCACGGGCAACACAGACTAAAAAAGAGTACGACTGTGGCTCTATACATCAGGAATGTCTATACAACGAGAGTAAGGGATATAACTACTACAACTAGTGAGAATAGAAGGGGACTCCCCGGATCCGTGGATGTAGCAGATCATACCTCGAGTCTCCTGATGAGCTTCTAGATCACCTGAAATGTGCCTGATCTGATATACCTGGATCTGCACAACAAAAGTGTGCAGAAGAGTAGCATGAGTACACCACGGCGGTACTCAGTAAGTGCCAAGCCTAACCTCGATAGAGTAGTGACGAGGAAGGTTAGGGCCCTACCGAGAGATAATAACAATAATAAGCAATTTTTAAATAAGAATGAGTCTGAAATAGCAATAAATAAGTAATTACTGCAACCGTCTACAACTAATCTAACAACAAGTAACCAACACAACGTAAACTCAAATCAACAAGTCCAGGACCTGTGGGAATTGAACCCACAGTCCCTCTCTATATCAACAACCCAGGAGCTACGGGAATTTAACCCGCAGTCCCAATATCAGTATCTCTAGGTCTCCGAGAATCGAACCCGCAGCCCGTATCTCAATATCTCGGGATGTGTCTCAATATCTCAAGATGCCCGGGAATCGAACCCGCAGTACACATCTCAATAAATATATCAATAAACTCCGGGTCTCCGGGAATCGAACCCGCAGCCCTTGGATCTCCGGAAATCGAACCCGCAGTCCACATCTCAGTAAATATATCAATAAACTCCGGGTCGCCGGGAATCGAACTCGCAGCCCTTGGATCTCCGGGAATCGAACACGCAGTCCACATCTTAGTAAATATATCAATAAACTTCGGGTCTCCGGGAATCGAACCCGCAGCCCTTGGATCCCCGGGAATCGAACCCGCAGTCCACAAACAATACCACTTCGGGTCTCTGGGAATCGAACCCACATCCCTGGGATCTCCGTGAATCGAACCCGCAGTCCACCAACACAACAAATAAAGAAACGCACAGAGAGAATATAATATGCTTAACTACAACTTCACCAAAAATTAATGCCAACAATTTGTCAAAGAAGTTCAAATAAGACAATTAGGCAATTAGACAGATAAATCGTACCTAATCACGCTTTCCTAAGAAATATCAGGTAAATGTCATAGTTTAATCGACTAAGAACAGGAATATCACAAATTTGGACAATTCAAGTAAAGTGAGTTCCAACAATCTGCGCATGTACACGCATGTCACCTCGCGTACAAGGCATTTAAATTATCACATAACATCCTAGGAGTGAAGGTTCCCCCACACGAGGTTCGACAAGCCACTTACCTCGACTCCGGTAAAAAGCCGCTAAGAGACAACTCTCTTGCCGTGAATATTGGCCTCCACAGGTGTGTAGTATCTGATAAAAATTAATAGAATTACATCAAAATAGTCCAATTGGGCATTACCCAATCGAAATAATTCAAAATACACCAAAACCCACAAGTTGCCAAAACTCGACTTTCGGTACGCCTTCTCGAAAAATTATGAAAGTTATATATTCGGGTTCCTTATCTCAACAAGAGTCCGTGCATATAAAATTTATCAAAATCGGACTCCGTTTACCCATTCAAATCAATGATTTTTCTATAATTTAGGCCTAGGGCTAAAACCCACCATAAATCCTCCATTAACAGTGAAATACTCAAGGATTTCATGATAAACTAACGAATTTAGGCCAAGAAACTTACCCCCGATGATTCCCGATGATAAACCAGCAATTCTCCGTCAATACCTTCTCTTGGGACTCAAAAATGGAAGTTTTGAGTGATAGGCCGCATATGAAATATTTCTGGACTTAAAGTCACTGCCAGGCCTATTTACCCTACGCGTTCGCGTCCATACCCCACGCGTCTGCGATGCTTTACCAAATTGACCTTCGCAAACGCGACGCGTTGAAGAAAAATCCTCGCCTCCAAGATTTGAACCCACGCGAACGCGGCCTCACCATCGCGAACGCGATGTCTCCCGAAACAAACCTACGCAAACGCGACCTACCCCATCACGATGCTCAATCAGTCGAATCTACGCGAACGCAGCGTCCCTCATCACGAACGCGATGACCATCAAGCCCAGACCTTCGCGAATGTGGCTCAGGCCTCGCGAACGCGAAGGCCAATGCCCTGTTGCACAGCTGCTGCATTTTTCTGCAATTTCTAAGGTTCGAAAATGTCCGAATGGTGGTCTGAATTCATCCCGGGGTCCCCAAGACCCCAACGAAAACCACCAACATACTCCAAAACACGATACGAACTTGTTCCAATCATAAAAACATGTCCTTAAACACAGAAAACATCGAATTACAGCGGATTCAAGCCTAAGTTTTCATCTAAACTTCCGAAATCAATATTCGATCAAAATCCCGACCAAATGACGTCCGAATGTCCTGAAAATTTGCAGACATAACCAAAATCACATAACGAAGATACAGGAATTGTCGGAATTCCAGACACCCGGATCAGAATTTCACCTATCGTTCGGATTCGCCAAAAATTTCAAACTTCGGCATTTCAAGCCTAATTGAGCTACAGACCTCCAAAATACATTCCGAATGCGATCCCAACCCCGAAATAACCTAACGGATCTAATGGAACCATCAGATTTCTGTTCCGAGGTCGTCTTAACACTGTTTCGAACACTGGCCATTTTCCAACTATAAAGCTCTCATTTAGGGACTAAGTGTCCCAAAACACTCCAAATTCCAGAACCGACCCTCCCGGCAAACCACAATAGCAGAAATAAACTTAGGGGAACAGTTAAAATTGGGGATCGGGGCATAAATTTCAAAAATGACCGGCCGGGTCGTTACATCTTCCCACCCTTAAAGATTCGTTCGTCCTCGAACGAGCATAGAAAACATACCTGGAGTGGTGAAGAGATGAGGGTACTGGCTGCGCATATCCTGCTCGGTCTCCCAAGTCGCCTCCTCGACCGGCCGACCCCGCCACCGAACCTTTGCTGAAGCGATTTTCTTTGACATTAGCTTCCTGACTTGCCTGTCTAGAATGGCTACTGGCTCCTCAACGTAAGACAGATCCTCGTCTAGCTGAACAGAAGTGAAATCCAACCCATGCGATGGGTCACCATGGTATCTCCGAAGCATAGAGACATGAAATACGGGATAGACTCCGGCAAGGCTGGGAGGTAAGGCCAACTCATAAGCAACCTCCCCAACACGCCTCAAAATCTCAATAGGGCCAATAAATCTAGGACTCAGCTGAGCACATAGCCTGATATAATATGAAGATATTCCCTCTTGTTCAAACAATTAAGTCTTAGAGCCTAATTCCAACATCCGGAATTCTATGTCAGGCCTGTTTTCATCAAGAGATCACTCAATATTCCTCAAACATCGTCCTCTAACATGATTGCATAACCTTGCTGGATTCTTACCTTGCAACACAAAATCCATAGGACCACGATAATATTTTATGACCAAATTAGCCAAAAATTTAACGAATCAGATGCTCCCAGTGCACCTCATGATCTACATAGGTCTCGTTCTAACTTTTACAATACTGACACGGCGGAAGATATGTGCCGATATCCATAACCAACTACTGAATCTACAATTCATTGGGTCTATACTCCTGACAAGATCCATTACCTTGTCCTAAACCAGAGGATGATCTTTTCCTCTATAATATACTTCATATGATCAGTTTGCGCTGACCCCAAATCCCATAATCTCATCTCACCCAGTACGAACTGCTTAGGCGATAAGCCACCTCAGACATAATCAAAAGTCCTACAAGATGACACAATGTGTCATTAGGCCACTAATTCTTACGTGATACAAAAGGAAGGCGAACACTAGAGAGAACTATTCAACTCTCACACTAACATGGACTTCCTCAAAAAAATAGGAAACACAACACATAAAAGCAATTATGGGCACTGAAATAAACATCACACTGTTGCGGCGTGCAACCCGATCCGAAAAATATACCCATGGTGGCGTGCCACCCGATCCAAACAGTTTACCCATGGCGGCGTGCCACCAATTCCAAACAACATAACCATGGCATCGTGCCACCCGATCCCTATATAAAACTCACACAAGGAGCCATACGTCGAGGTGAATAGCTCATCACATCAAAATACTGAATATCGATCATAAGCACACTAAGGTACATGATATCAGATACAGGGAAACATATAGCGCTATAGGCTACAAACTCAACCACAACTGAGGTGCGATATATGATCTGAGTCTCCAGAGCCATCATGCTCATATAACATCACCGCTGAGCGGAACCTCAATATATAAGGAAACTTACCAAGCCGTCTCACAACTCATATGAAGCAATATATATTTAGATGAATTAACTAACCGCGAAATAAGACCGCGACTATCCCTCCATAATGGGCGCATTGCTGGAAGAAACACAACCGGCCTAACACAAGGCTCACTTCCACATTTAAATCTATCCACCAACCTTAAGTCTATTTTGGTCGTGCCAAGCCAAGTCAATAATATTTCATAGGACTATAACCCAATAAGCAGAGTGCCCACCATGCATAAATTCTCAAATGGATGATATCACCAAAATCCTCATACTTGGTTTAAATTTCTAACCAATCAAGTAACTACATGTCACACCTATACAATCTTCTTGTAGGACAAGCTCCCACTATCTTCCGAATAATTAAACGGGTCTGCACACTCAAACCACCGGTTGCATTAACACTGAAAAGCGACCAGGAGTCCCTAACCGGGATGTAAAGCCATTCTCGCACAACACCGATCTCAAGTGATACTGACGTCAATACCCATCTTACTCAAAACACTGAAACTCTTTTCCTGCTCATCCGAGCTCTTTATATCACATTCATTGACCAAACTGCAACATTGGTCCTTACTTCAAATTTCATACCACTCACTGCACCTCATGTGCCGATATACGATAGATACGATTTCCATCACAACTCTAGAACTGACGATATGCTAATACTTCATCACATAAGACTTTCCCTTTAACTCATTTCAGGAGAACTATAGCAACATACAAGCGAATTCTCATAACCATCGAATATGCCAATCTCTAAGTAGTGGTCCAAGCCACCATAACCCTTCCCGAGATCTGCCTACTCATAACAAGCCCCTAACAGAAGAATACTTCAAAATAACATCAATCACTACGGCTGACAAGTCTCAAACGCACCGCCACAAATCACATGCATAACTCGATCACGTTGCATGAACCGATCATTAACACCAATATGCCAACTCAACTATGGCTAATCAATCTACTTCCTTCCAGTTTATCCTGGATTGCCTTAGAAATGTTAATATCTCCCTTCAATACCTAACTTATTCCAACCGCACTCACCCCGAGTGACCTTAAATTATGAGGCCATGTTATCTCAAGAACGACGACCGTTTCATGTCTCTCAAATACTACACCACAAGTGAAAACATCAAAGAATGTTTTGTACCCTTCTTTATAAGTTGCTTCAAAAATTTGACTCCCAACTGTACTTATAGTCTCAGTAATATCAGGCACCCCACTTTACCTCTTGAATTCACTAGGACCGCTATTAAGAGCCATCCGGCCCTGAATTGCCCCAGTACGCAACCAACTCTACTTATTTTTATAACATATGAATACCCTCTCGATAAAGCCCCCAACAGAACCACTTCCCTCGCAACCTGCACCTATACGAGGCATAAATTATGAATCTTCCCTCAAGTTTGAACATAAGCCAGTAAGGCTAACCATAACATGCATTCAAGAATACATACAATCAAATTACCACACATGGTACCATTAACACACTAGTATACAAAATTCCCACAGGTAATTAACCATGCGACCCAATCGTAAGCGATGAGACTCTCCCACTTAGACCAATGCCACTATTACACGACTCTCGAACACATTAGAACCATTCTCTCAAGTCATCTACTCTTATTCAACTGCAGTTCACTTGATCCAAGGAACATAACCACCTGTGCCCTATTAGCATTCTGACACCAGAGGGTATGACCTCATTCCAATGCAACCAAACATCATCCCGCTCCATGTACCGATCATTCTCTACCAACGACAACTTAAAACATACTGTGAATCTCACACACCTATGAAGTACCGTGTAGCCTTTGTCGAAGCTTTCCCTGCTGATAATGAAATGTAGGATTACTACGGACATAGGAACATCAAAAGTCCCAACTTCACACCACACAAATCTCAACTCTTACTCATCAGCAGGTTTTCAAGAACTTTTGAATAGCACTTAAATACATTGCAGGCCAAATCTGATATGACACATGACCCATAATTTGATCATTGATGGTGAAATCCTTTCACTTGGCACGAAGCCATAAGATACATCTTGCTAATCTATGATACTAGCCTTTTACACTCGTACGTCTTCCTCATAAGACCACCCAAGACATTCGTTTGGTATATGTCCTTCTTAAGATAGTTAAACTCATTTCCCCCAGTATCTCTGTTGCTGCTTGAACCCTTCACTAAATGGACATCTCATACGAACCATATAGTCTTTATTACCACCAACTATCTTTAGATCTACATCCACCTTGTGATTCTACCATTACTGCGACGATTAAGCAGTTAAGTAAACATTCTCAAGAACGTACTTATTAACCGAATGTCAGAACCTAGTGCACCCCTATGTGCACAATTGAAAATCCCTCAATTCTCTTGCATTATCGATATGGATGACACGCGGTAACAATGGTTGAGTAAATTCTTGAATCCCTTGAAATCCCTCTGCTACGTCACTAACCGTCGGCGCATACTTGATACCGAGTGCGTAATTTCAATACACGAGTGGATGCAAAAGAACATATGACATAGGCTCTAACTGAATAAATGGCGCACGATAAGGAATTCAAAGAATTGAAGAGTTTCCTAAACAGTTACATCGCCCCCCGTAGATAAATACAGACGTCTCCGTATCGATCAGCGAGAATCTAAGTAACCGGTCTGTGTCCCGTGACTCCTACGAACCTAGAGCTCTGATACCAACTTGTCACGACCCTAGTTCACCAATCGTGAACCTGTCATGATGGCACCCAGCCTTCGCTACTAGGTAAGCCTAACATGATGCGGAATATACAATTTCATGAAATAAAAGATAAGGTAACAATAGAATAATGTAAATGAAATGTAACAAGTGCCGATCGGCACATTCACTTCGCCAAAACACACTTAAGCAGGATACTACCAAGACCCGAAAACCCTCGGGCAACACAGACTAAGAAAGAGTACGACTGTGGCTCTATACATCAGGAATGTCTATACAATGATAGTAAGGGAAATAACTACTACCACTAGTGAGAATAGAAGGGGACTCCCCGGATCCGCGGATGTAGTAGATCATACCTCGAGTCTCCGGATGTGCTACTGAATCACCTAGGATGAGCCTGTCCTGATGTACCAGGATCTGCACAACAAAAGTGTGCAGAAGAGTAGCATGAGTACACCACAGCGGAACTCAGTAAGTGCCAAGCCTAACCTCGATAGAGTAGTGACAAGGAAGGTTAGGGCCCTACCGAGAGATAATAGCATAATGATAATAACAATAATAAGCAATTTTTAAATAAGAATGAGTCTGAAATAGCAATAAATAAGTAATTACTTCAACCGTCTATAAATAATCTAACAACAAGTAACCAACACAACGTAAACTCAAATCAACAAGTCCAGGACCTGTGGGAATTGAACCCACAGTCCCTCTCTATATCCAACAACTCAGAAGCTACGTGAATTTAACCCGCAGTCCCAATATCAGTATCTCTGGGTCTCCGGGAATCAAACCCGCAGCCCGTACCTCAATATCTCAGGATCTCCAAGAATCAAACCCGCAGTCCGTATCTCAATATATCTCAGGATCTCCGGGAATCGAACCCGCAATCCATATCTCAATAAATATATCAATAAACTCCAGGTCTCCGGGAATCGAACCCGCATCCCTTGGATCTCCGGGAATCGAACCCGCAGTCCACATCTCAATAAATATATCAATAAACTCCGTATCTCCCGGAATCGAACCCGGAGCCCTTGGATCTCCGGGAATCGAAGCCCGCAGTCCACATCTCAGTAAATATATCAATAAACTCTTGGTCTCCGGGAATCGAACCCGCAATCCACAAATAATACCACTCCGCATCTCTAGGAATCAAACCCACAGCCCTAGGATCACCGAGAATCGAACCCGCAGTCCACCAACACAATAAATAAAGAAACGCACAGAGAGAATATAATATGCTTAACTACAACTTCACCAAAAACTAATGCCAACAATGTATCAAGAAGTTCAAATAAGACAATTAGGTAATTAGACAGATTAATCCTACCTAATCACGTTTTCCTAATGAATATCAGGTAAATATCATAATTTATCGACTAAGAACAAGAATATCACAAATTTGGACAATTCAAGTAAAGTGAGTTCCAATAATCTGCGCATGTACACGCCCGTCACCTCGCGTACAAGGCATTTAAATGATCACATAACATCCTAGGGGTGAAGGTTCCCCCACACGAGGTTAGATAAGCCACTTACCTCGACTCCGATACAAAACCGCTAAGAGACAACTATCTTGACACAAATGTCGGCCTCCACAGGTGTAGTTTCTGATAAAAATCAATAGAATTACATCAAAATAGGCCAATTGGGCATTACCCAATCGAAACAATTCAAAATATACCAAAACCCACAAGTTGCCAAAACTCGACTTTCGATACGCTTCTCGAAAAATTATGAAAGTTATAAATTTGGGTTCCTTATCTCAACACGAGTCCGTGCATATAAAATTTATCAAAATCGGACTCTATTTTCCCATTCAAATCAATGATTTTTCTATAATTTAGGCCTAGGGCTAAAACCCCCCATAAATCCTCCATTAACAGTGAAATACTCAAGGATTTCATGATAAACTAACGAATTTAGGCCAAGAAACTTACCCTCGATGATAAACCAGCGATTTCCCGTCAATACCTTCTCTTGGGACTCAAAAATGGAGGTTTCGAGTGATAGGCCGCGTATGAAATATTTCGAACTTAAAGTCACTGCCATGCCTATTTACCCTACGTGTTCACGTCCATAACCCACGCGTCCGCGATGCTTTACCAAATTGACCTTCGCGAACGCGACGCTTTTCACGCGTCCGCATTGAATAAAAATCCCCGCCTCCAAGATTTGAACCCACGTGAACGCGGCCTCACCATCGCGAACGCGATGCCTCCCGAAACAAACCTACGCGAATGTGACCTACCCCATCGCGAACGCGATGCTTAATCAGCCGACTCTACGCGAATGCGGCGTCCCACATCGCGAACGCGATGAACATCAAGCCCAGACATTCGCGAATGCGGCTCAGGCCTCGCGAACTCGAAGGCCAATGCCCTGCTGCACAGCTGTTGCATTTTTCTGCAGTTTCTACGGTTCCAAAATGTCTGAATGGTGGTCCGAATTCATCCCGAGGTCCCCGGGACCCCAACGAAAACCACCAACATACTCCAAAACACGATACGAACTTGTTCCAATCATAAAAACATGTCCTTAAACACAGAAAACATTGAATTATAGCGGATTCAAGCCTAAGTTTTCATCTAAACTTCTGAAATCAACATTCGATTATTAACCCGACCAAACAACGTCCGAATGTCCTGAAATTTTTTAGACATATCTAAAATCACATAACGAAGCTACAGGAATTGTCGGAATTCCATTCCGACCCCCGGATCAAAATCTCACCTATCGTTCGGATTCGCCAAAAATTTCAAACTTCGGTATTTCAAGCCTAATTGAGCTACAGACCTCCAAAATACATTCCGACCGCGCTCCCAACCCCGAAATCACCTAACGGATCTAATGGAACCATCGGATTTCCGTTCCGAGGTCGTCTTAACACTTTTCTGAATACGGGCCATTTTCCAACTATAAAGCTCTCATTTAGGGACTAAGTGTCCCAAAACACTCCAAATTCCAGAACCGACCCTCCCGGCACACCACAATAGCAGAAATAAACTTAGGGGAACAGTTAAATTGGGGATCGAGGCGTAAATTTCAAAAATGACCGGCCGTGTCATTACAGCTATGGAGGCTGGGTGGTGGCTGGAGTTTTTTTTATGGTTTGTTAGGGTTTTTGTTGAGTCCTCTTATGTGTATATGGTGAAGAAGGTGAGATGGGTTTGGTCTTGAGAGCAAGAAAAGGGAGCAGACATGTTTTTTTATTCACTCAGAACGTATGATTCTTTCTTTCTCTCTTCTTTATGCTAAAAAAAATGGCTACTAGGTCTCATGAAGAAGATGAAGGCTAGCACGTGCTTCTTTCCTTAAGATTCTCTATTGTATTTGTTAAGAGAGTACATAAAAATTGGCCAATTCCATCACTTCTAGTAAATGGACACGTTAATATATTAAAAGTGGACCAAGTCCTCCTATTGTATTTGGTTCTGATATTTGCTTCGTTACTTGTTTTTTTTTTCATTTTTTTTCTTCATTTCATATTTTTGTATTTAAATATAAACCAAGAATACTAATTACTTAAATATTAGAAAACGGGGCAGTAACCTATGAGACGACGGGTCGGGTCGGGTCGTCACATCCTCCTCAACTTAAACAAACGCTCGTCCTCGAGCGTACCCAAGGATGTACTAGAAGCAACCCAATAGCTGAATGACCTGACCAAGCATATACTCGAGGGGATCCCACGTCACCCTATATTACATAGGTCCGATAGTACAATAATAGCTGGAATTTCACAGCCCATCTAAACTATAAACCACATTGCACTTCCCGAAATCATACACCAGATCAGAACCTCACGTCTATATTCAGTATAAACCCGAACCAACTATAATAACCCATACTTGTAACTCCAGGTGAGACCATATGATATACTACATAACCCAAACACTCGAAACGATGGCCTCTATTCATAGCAATTGCCCACAATAACCAAATACCGATAGAAAAAAAAACTTTTTTATTAGCTAATGTCTTATTCCAGCACTTTCATATAATGCCAACGGCAACTAAAACACGCGATAAACCAAACTAATCTCTCAGATCAACCATTCATGAATCCATTTCCTTTTTGACTAATACTACAATAGATTTTCGAGCTAAACATCGATATTACTTTTCTAATAAGATGAAATCAAATCTTTTCGTACTCATTAAAGACTCCAATGATCACTTCGACTCCAACACACCACTCTAGTGATATGACAACTCAATACAGGCCTAAGCCACAACTTGCGTAATACACGTACCAATGAGAAGCAGTTTGAACATACTCAAATCATGACAAATGACTCAATCGAAAGAGCTGTACCTCAAGCTCATCAATGCCATTACAATACAAGGCTGAGACCCTGTCTCACATCGTAAAAATAAAATTCCTGAATCTACTCCGAAAGGTCATAACTCTCGTAGCCTCGCTACAATGCGCGATCCTATCCCAACACCATTACACCTGAAGTACCTCAAGCTGCTATAGTCAAAATTAACAACCACGCACATTTGATGTCTGAAACTAACGCAATTCATTACACCCACGGTGAAACAGAGAACACAAAACACACAACCCGATAGACCATAACCAATGTTCCATACACCGAGCAACACTCAATTACTCTTCCCGCTCGACTTTCTCTATGAATTCTCAATGGAACCGCACCACGTGTGCCCATAACTAACAAATCACAATGTCTTACAACATCAAAAAACAACTCAGGGTTAACCAAGCTAACTCAATCTAAATGCGTAGCTATATCGGTCTGCCAACGAATTCAGTGCCAAGAAGCCTGAAAATGTTTCTTCCACTTCTCTAACTCCTGTCGAAGGCATCAAATAATATCGAAATCCACAATATCACCCGGTTACATGCCCGGCCATACAAAACACATCCAAAAAGTCCCTTAATACGGAGCGGTATCAATGATAGCAACCTCTACACTGACATCTAACACAACTGCCCAATTAAGAAAGTACTCCTTCCTAGCTGTCCGCTAGTTCTTTGAAACATAATTCACTCTGCTAAACATATTATAACGCACTTCACCACTTAACCCATGGCATTTCTGGCATAGCCCCTAATATAGTAGTTTCAAATCACCCGACACTACGATACCAGTACAACTTCTAACATCGCATCCACAATATAACATACCAGCAAATGAAGATCCGCCACCACAACATAGCATGTATATTAGAACTCCATATAACACGCAATTCAGCATACCGGATCCCAATTTCCACCGTGCGAATACATGCACCCATTTGATACTTAATCAACCCATGACAAATACTTAATATTTACCTGTATTACCAAGCAACCCGGATACCACTAGTGGATCCAATAAGAGCATGCCACAATACTACTGAAATTTAATCAGTTTAATCATATTACCCTTTTTTTTTCTTCTAAAACACATACTCGCGTCAAGTCACTTCCACTTAGCAATATCATCTTCCCTAATCATCTGAAGCTCTTTTATCTAATCGATTAGAAGGAATCACTGCACATTCCATGCTCTGCATAACATACACATGCCTTATGCAAATTCTTACAATGTTGATATGACGGATGAGATCCGTATACATTCTTAGCCACCATCGAGACAACAATTCATTAGTTTTATACTCTTGGCAAGGACTATCACCTTATTCTGAACCAAACAATGGTCTTAGCTCTTTACCTTACTTCATATACTCAGATTTCACTGATCTCGTTTCACTCAGTACGAACTGCTCAGGTAATAAGCCACTCCAGACATAAGTAAATGTCTCATATGATGCCCCAATGTGCCAATGGGTTACCGATTCGAATGCGGTACTAAAGAAATGGGCTTTCAAAGGAAATTATCGAATCCTACGCACTAACACAGACTTTCCTTAGAAAATAGGAAGCAAGACATACCACTATGGCATATAGAGAACTATATTGGATACCACACTGTTGCGGCGTGCAACTCGCTCCAAATAGCATACCCATGGCGGCGTGCCACCCGATCCACACATAAGAATATGCTCATCAAGAAACATTTGCTCATTACAACATAATACCGAGTATCGGTCGTACGCATGCTAAGTGCATGATATCATCCCTGAGGGATATTTAACGTTATAAACTACAATACTCAAGCACAATTGAGGCGCGATATACAATCAGAATTTCCACAGCCAAGTTGCTCATATAACATCATTCTTATAAGAATTCTCAACATATAGCAATTTTCTCAAGCCGTCTCACAACCCGCACATCGCAATCCATCGCTATGCAAAATATCTGACAAAGGAACATCCACCTAACTACTCCTCCACGAGGCCCGCATTACAAAATGTACACATCTGGCATGATATAGGGCCATTATCCACATTAAATCTATCCACCGGCTTCAAGCCGATTCTGGTCACACTGAACTCATCTAATAACCTTTCAAAGGTCCATAATAACTTCCATTTTCTTCATAGAACACCAGAACAACCATCATAATCGGAGAAATCCTCCCCAGTTCACAATCCAATATTCCAAGTGCCCTCCAAGCATCAATCTTTAATTAACGACATCATCTCAAACTTCATACTTGGTTTACATCTTTAATATATCAAGCGATCACATGTCACACCTATAAAATCTTCCAATGGAACACACTACCACAACCTACCACAATAATATCTGGAGCACACCTCCAAACCATTGGTCGCACTAACGCTAAAGAGCGATCAAGAATAATTAACCAGGACACAACACTGCTCTTAGGTGATGCTGAAGACGGTACTAATTTATCTTAACCATCGAAACTTCCTTCCCGCTCATCCGATCTCTTGACATCTTGTCAAAACTTTTCCTTCAGTCGTGCAATTATCGGCTCAATTTCTGCAATCAGAACTAGTTCGCCAGTATACTTTAAGACAGAACCAACATAGTATATAATCGTGCAATTAGCTACTCAACGTAGTCTCCCCAACTTAGCTCGAAGCCATATATCACAACTCACTATACTCATAACGCGTATGCTTCATTGCTGTCGTAATACCGTAATGAGATTAAACTTGCTCTTTCATAAGCTTGTGGAAACACAAATCATCTGGAATTTTAACTCTTCTGTATTTTTTTCTTGCATTCACCCATATAACAATTAAGCCTATTTTCTAGGTGTCCAAATTTTTACTAAGTCCCAAATTTTTCAAAAATTTCGACAGAGTTTCCTTTGTAATTGGGCCTATCCACCTGCTAGAGAATCACCAAAACCATGCTAACAGCATGGATACAACTTAACAAAACATCAAAATGTATATCGACAACATTAATCTCTAAACTACCCGTTTTAAATTATAAAAATTGATATAGGGACATGTGTTGCACTTATTTGAATCATAACACATATACAATACTGCCAATTTAATATTTTTGAGTCTGAGCTCATACCGCGACACGTATTGCACTTAACTTTCCAACTAGAAGATACGATAATATTCTTCATGCGCCCATAACTTGGGGATACACAATAGATCGCAATAGGAATGAATCGCTTAACAGTTCATCCATTATCCCACAAACTTCTTTGTCACTACCAAAATCACATAGATACACCTCACAGCGATAACTTACTCATCACGTGGATATCCGACCGCCATCCCCGCTAATAAGGACATTACCGAACACATAAGTTAAAATTACTTGCTTGTATAATCATCACTTCAGTGCTCAAGCCGTAGGCGAAGATTCGGCCTCAAGTCCTCTAGACTGGCCCAACATGAGCTCACGGAGATTACATCTCGCTCCTCGATCAAGAAATCTCCAGCCTTTGATGCAGATGTATTACTGAATGCTCACAAGCGCGTACAGACGTGTGGAAGGAATTTCAGAGTTATTTCTCAAGCTGAATCAAATACGCACGATAAGAATTCCAAGAAATTGAAGTGTTTCCTAAAAGTTATGTAGCCTCTCGAGGATAGATACGGATGTCTACGTACCGATCCGCGAGAGCCTACTAAACCGGCTCATGACTCGCGAGGCCTAGTAACCTAGGCTCTGATACCAACTTGTCACGACTCTAATCAGGTCGTGATGGCGCCCAACATTAAAGCTAGGCCAGCCAGACCAACAATTGATTTTCACAGATAATGTCAGTCCCAAATGGACTAACTCAAGAAGAATATATGAGTCAATAAATACTCCAAAAAGAATAGTATGAACAAATACTGAGAAGTGTGAATATCGAAATAACACTCCCAAAGATCTGGGGTCACAAGTCTAGAGCCTCTAAACAAAACTGAATAGTGATAGAGAATACTGTATGAAATACTCAAATCTGAACATAAAGTAATAACTGAAAAGAGAATGAGACGCTAGGTTTTGCGAACGTCGGCAGCTACCTCAGCAACTCAAAAAGACTCTGCAAAAGGTGGAGTGCTCGTCTACTTCTCCTGAGTACCTGAATCTGCACACAAAGGTGCAGGGAGTAGGGATGAGTACTAAGTACTCAGTGAGTAATAAATATATATACAAGTAGCTTAAAGTAAGAAATCCACAGAATACCACATAATGAAGCTAAACTACAGTCCGATCCTCCTACGAACTAACAGCAACAGTACAATACAATTATCATAGATAATTCAACAGATAAAGATGCAATGTAATGCACAAAACCGCTATGGCATGTAGCCCAATCCATTTAACGTCGACGACGCTCACTAGGGTGTGTACAGACTTCGGAGGGGCTCCTACAGCCCAAGCGCAATACCGCTGCGGCGTGCAGCCCGATCCTCATACCAACCCCTGCGGCGTGCAGCCCGATCCATCCTCAGTCCACAACAGGCATATATA
Source organism: Nicotiana noctiflora (assembly GCA_032618575.1). Classification (NCBI taxonomy): domain Eukaryota; kingdom Viridiplantae; phylum Streptophyta; class Magnoliopsida; order Solanales; family Solanaceae; genus Nicotiana; species Nicotiana noctiflora. The sequence goes on along the minus strand of JASVEL010006150.1, from coordinate 71,699 downwards.
TCATACACAGTTCAATTTAATTTAATTCCAGGTTCCAATTCATTTAATTATGAAAAATGCCTTAATTCTTATTTAATTTTCCAAAACATGTGACTTAGCATTTCAACACGGTGATTTCAAACTAGGACTGAGATTGGTGATTAAGAAAGTATAGCTATCACATAAATAATTATCCCCTAGGGGTACTACAGGTCGGCATAAGGCCCCAAATATGGCTTACAGCCCACAATTATATCAAACACAGTGTTTTACAACCATAAATATCATGTTATTCTTATTCGGGATGGATGAAGTCTCAATCCCCAGATACAATCAATCCCCGCACCTACCACGGGGTAAGAGCCATGCCCTACTAGCGTCACAATGTGCTAAGCTGGGGTTTTAAACCCTCAGGCTACCATATACACTAACTACTCACCTCTAGTCGGTCGTAGACTCGTCCGCAATGACTTATCCTTTCGAATCGGCCTCCACGCGTGTCGAGTTGAAAGAGAATCTCCCAAACTAGTCACCGACCAGAAGAGTGGACTAGGATTGGATCTCGGATCAGCAAACTCGACAAAAACAAACTTAGTGCGAGACTCTCCGAATCTAGCAATGAGTTTTAACTTTATGAAAATAGTTACCATTTTTTTTTTGGCTTTCATGTAATGGAACACAAATGATTATAGGCGGAAAAGAGAAGGAAAGGGATCAACCAGTGTTAACACATCCCTGCCGGATCTGAAAGATTCCATCCAAAACTCCGGCGGGCGGTAGTAGTACCGAGAATCGACCGGGAAAGAGAGGGGCCAAAGGGCGAGGGGCTGCTGATTTTCGAAATGGGGTAGGGGTGGGATCGTTTGGTCTTTTGGTGTAAAGGGATGGTTGTGTTATCTATTGATGGCTTCTCGGCACTGCTATGAAGGTTGGATGGTCGTTTGGTTGCTGCTGTGAAGCTGGCGGTGGCTATGGAGGCTGGGTGGCGGCTGGAGTTTTTTTATGGTTTGTTAGGGTTTTTGTTGAGTCCTCTTATGTGTATATGGTGAAGAAGGTGAGATGGGTTTGGTCTTGAGAGCAAGAAAAGGAAGCAGACATGTTTTTTTATTCATTCAGAACGTATGATTCTTTCTTTCTCTCTTCTTTGTGCTAAAACAAATGGCTACTAGGTCTCATGAAGAAGATGAAGGCTAGCACGTGCTTCTTTTCTTAAGGTTCTCTATTGTATTTTATAAGAGAGTACATAAAAATTGGTCAATTCCATCCCTTCTAGTAATTGGACACGTTAATATATTAAAAGTGGACCAAGTCCTCCTATTGTATTTGGTTCTGATTTTTGCTTCGTTACTTGTTTTTTTTTCATTTTTTTCCATTTCATATTTTTGTATTTAAATATAAACCAAGAATACTAATTACTTAAATATTAGAAAATGGGGCAGTAACCTATGAGACGACGGGTCGGGTCATCACAGTTATGTTGGGATTAGTTATGCTGGGATTGTTGTTTATTTATTGTTTGGTATGTTGTATTAAGAATGACAATTGAATAATTTCTAAGTGGAAGGTATAAGTTATACCGGTGCTAATTACCCCACCTTTTATGAGGTATAAGTTATCCTGGTATTAAAATTAACACCGTGATAACTTACACGTGATTTGCTAACCAAACAGAGTATTAAGGTGGTATTAATTTCTTATACCACCCTTATACCTTCTTATACCTCATACCAAACGACCCCTAAGTGTATTTATTTTTACTTTGCAACTACTTAATGAGTCTGGATATGTATGTATGGTTAAGGTCTTACCAACATATCGTTGTTCGTATCCATAAGATATAATATCGAACACTAGTTAATACGAATAGCGACTTATCCATTGACATCGGTAATAAGTACATTATTTATACAAATTTCCTTACAATTTACTCTATTTTTTAAGGGTGGCAATTTGAGTTCAGACTCATTTAACTCGTTTAACCCGCTCATCAATCGATCTTGATCCAATCCATATCAACCCATTTAAAGTTGGGCTAATTTTTAGCCCAAATTGATCCATTGCTAAAATATCTTTAAAACTAATTTTTATTTTGTTTTATATTTTATATATGACCATATAACAAAAGAAAAAAATATCAGGAAAAAACATAATTGTCCAATATTTTAAAAAATTTTACAATGTCATAGTAATAGCACTTGATTAACATTTCTAGGAGTTACATATTTACATTCATAACAAATTCCTAAATTTTAAGAAATTGTTATCTATTTAAAATGCTCAATTAATTTCACGCTCCACTCGTAAATGACTTTTTCTTGTCTTTTATCTCTACTCTGAAGAATGTTTTTACCATAGATAATGATTTATTGATGAAAGTGATTTTAATTTCTCTCTCTTCCAATTATACTTGGATAAAGATGTCTACTTGGATAAATATTTGATATAACTATTATATTCCGTATGTGTAAGTGGTATATGTGTAACGACCTGACCCGTCGTTATGGGAATTTCCACCCCGTTACCTTGCATTTACATATCTTATGCTTCTATATCAGTGTTAGAACCTATCGGGTGAGTTAGGAGTGAATTGAATTGAAAATGAAGCAAATAGCATGTGCTCGGAATCAGATTCTGATGATTCACTAGTTTCGGGGGATCATTTATGACTTAGGAGAGCAATCGGAATTGAATTTGGAGGCCCGGTGTAGTTTTAGGCTTGAATTGGCTAAAGTTGAATTTTGGTGAAATTCGAACGGTAGGTGAGATTTTGATCCGGGAGTCGGAATGGAATTTCGACAGTTGCAGTAGCTCCGTTAGGGGATTTTGGATATGCCTGCAAATTTTCAGGTGATTCGTACGTCGTTTGGTCGGGTTTTTGATTGAATGAACAATTCGGAAATTTTGAAGAAACTTACGCTTGAATCCATGTGTAATTGGTGATTTTGATGTTTAGGATGGTGTTTTTATGATTGGAACAAGTTCGTATTGTGTTTTGGAGTATGTTGGTGGTTTTCGTTGGGGTCCCGGGGGCCTCGGGGTGAATCCGGACCATCATCCGGCATTTTTGGAACTTGGAAGTCTGCTGTAAAATTGCAGATCACTAGGCATAAAATAAGCCTTCGCGTTCGCGAAGGCAAGTTCCACGTTCGCGTAGGCCGGGGTTAGTGGTCATCGCGTTCGCGAGGGGTGGTGTCGCGTTCGCGTAAGAGGAAGCTGGGAAGCATCGCGTTCGCGATGGTTTGGGTCGCGTTCGCGTATAAGGAATTCATAAGGCATCGCGAACGCGTGAGGTATGTCGCGTTCGCGTAGAGGAAAAATCTGGGCTGGGGAGAATGGTCTTCGCGGATGCGTGACTGTGTGTCATGTTCGCGATGAACGACTAGAATAAGGCATCGCGTTCGCGTGAGAGGCGTCGCGAACGCGATGAAGAAATTAGGCTGGCAGTGAAGTCAAAACCAGAACATAACCAGTCGCGGGTTTCATGCCCTAAACCTCCATTTTTGAGTTCCAAAAGAAGGTATTGACGAGAGATTGCTGGGAAATCATCGGGGTTTCGTCGGAGGTAAGTTTTGTGGCTTAGTTACATCATTTTATCATGAAATCCTTGGTTAATTCCCTGTAAATGGAAGATTAAAGGAGGGTTTGAGCCTAGGCCTAAATTGAAGAAAATCACTGATTTGAGTGGGCAAATGGAGTCTGATTTTGGTAAATGTTATATGCCTAGACTCGTATCGAGATGAGGATTCCGAATATGTAACTTTTATAATTTTTCGAGAAGCGTACCGAAAGTCGGGTTTTGGCAACTTTGTGAATTTCGGTGTAAATTGAGTTGTTTTGACTGGGTATCGTTCCATTAGCCTAATTTGATATATTTGTGCTGATTTGTGCTAGTTTTGACGTGCGTGGGTGCCGGTTCGAGGAGCTAAGGCATCGCGGGCATGAGCTTTCGTCGGTTCGAGGTGGGTAATACTTGTAAATGATGTCCCGAGGGTTAGTAAACCCCGGACTTGCACATCTTAGTGTTGTGTCGAGGTGACTTGCACGCCGGATAACGGGCGTGGGGTAGAGCACCATTGGGGATTGTGACTTGGTCCATCCCGCGTAATACATAATAACACTTAATTGTTGAAATGAATTGGACTAATTATCATGTTTGGGCTTCGTGCCAATTATTTGAATCCTTCAGGGATTGGTATCACTGTCTTGATAACACTGTGAATATTTTATTCTAAATTTAAGGTTTAAAATGGTATTTTGTTATTCAGCATTTTTATAAGGTTATGAAAAACTTGAACCAGGTCTTAATAACATTTTTTAACTGTGAGCTAATATGATCCGTAGGGCTTTCTTGATTATTTGTTAGACTGATTGGGGCCGAGGGCCATATGTTAGGGCATGACATTTCATGTGAGCATATGCATACACATGCATGGATCGGACTGCATGCCGCGGTGGTATACGGATCGGGCTGCGCGCCGCAGCAGGTGTGATATTAATATTGTGCTTGGGCTGTAGGAGCCCCTCAGGAGTCTGAACCCCCACAGTGAGCACGGGTACCCAAATTGGATTAGGCTACACGCCGTAGCGGTCATATGCATTGCATGGCTACATACATTGGTTTATGTGTACTACGTGGCATAACATTTAGCACTCATACATTACAGGCACACATGCATTAGTTGCCTTATTGACCAGATCTCCTAGTGTAAATTGATAAGGAGTGCTGAGCCTGAGGGGTTGTTTTGAGTGCAGACTTGCACTGTTTGAGATTGTTCCAGGTATTGGTATGTTTTATGAAAGAAGTAGCTAAAAATTGAGATTTTTTTTATAATCTACTCACACACGCTGGTAAGGAATAAAGATAGTTCTGTATTGTCTAGCATGAGATAGTGCCTTGCGTGATTTTCTTCCCTTCAGCATTATTTACTTTTATTACTGCTGAGTTGGAAGTACTCACACCCGACTCCCTGCACCTTGTGTGCAGATCCAGGTACATCACAGCAGGGCTGATTCTATTGCGGCTCGGGAGTGCTTCGGGACAGTCGAGGTAGCTGCCAGCGTACGCAGGACCTGATTCTCCAGTTTGTCTATTTTTTTGTTCTGACCATCCCATAGTTGTGCACAGTTATATTCGCTATTTACACTTTGTATACTCTGTAGAGACTCATGACTCTTGACCCTTCGGTCTATGGGAGTTGGCACGTGTTAGGACTTGGTTCCCTGTTTTTAATATATCTTTCACGGTTGAATTATTCTGTTATGCTTAAATTGGACAAAGTGAGCTTATGGCTCCGTGATTGTTGTTAATTGGTCAGGCTGGCCTAGCAGTGTGCTGGGCGCCATCACGACCGGATTTGGGGTCGTGACAAGTTGATATCAGAGCCTAGGTTTAATAGGCCTCATGAGTCTTGAGCCGGTTAGTAGAGTCTTGTGGATCGGTACAGGGACGCCTGTACTTATACTCGGGAGGCTACAAACCTTTAGGAAACACTTCACATTTCTTGGAATTCTTATCGTGCGCACTTGATTCAGCTTGAGATATAATTTTTGAAATTCCTTCCACACGTCTGTGTATGCTTCGAGCGCTCAGTAATATAATTGACTTGAGGGCTTATGATTCCCTGATCGAGGGGCGAGATATAATCTCTGCGAATTCATGTTGGGCCAGTTGGGTGGACTTGAGGCCAGATCTTTGTCTATGGCTTGAGCACCAAGGTACTAATTTCACGAGCCGGTATTATGAAGTTCATAAGATCGGTATTGATCTCTATTGTGCAAATGGTAGTTTGATAATGGGAGAGCTGTAAGGTATTCAGTTCTTGTTGTGATTTGATATGTAGCCCTAGTTATGGGCGTGAGAAATATGTTCATTGCCTCTTAGCGGAAATGTAAAGTGCACTATGTGTGGAAGTATGAGTTTAGACTCAAGAAAATTGAATTGGTTGTGCTATGAGTATTGCGGTGAAAAGGTATTTGACATATGTTATGATTCGAGCAAGTGCAGCGCATGTCCATGTATCAATTTTGATAATATAACTTGTATAGTGTTGAGATTAATGTTGTTGATATACATTGCGATGTCTTGTTGAGTTATGGATGTATTGTTATAATGGTTTGGTGATTCTCTGGCAGGTGGATAGGCTAAATTACAAAGGAAACTCTGCCGAAATTTCTGAAAAATTTGGGACTTAGAAAGATTTCTATCACCTAAAGAGAGTGGGCTTATTGGTGGTGCGTGTATATCTGCAAGAATTGCAGAAGAGCTAAGGTCTCTGATGATTCGAGTCTCTGTCAAGGCCTGTAAATGACTTGAGTTCAATCTCAATGTAACATTTCGGCATCACTTGAGTAATAATGATATGAGTGGTTGAAAGTGTTTTGATGAATGGCTTCGAGCTAAGTTGGGGAGGTTGCTATTGAATAACTGATTGCACTATTGTGTGCTATGTTGATTCTGTCTCTAAGTATGTTGGGAAATTCTGGTAAAGGTTATGGTGCTTCGTAGATCTGATGAAGTACTAGGGTGTTTTGAACTGCTGATGGTAAAGAATATTCACCGTATAGAAAAGAAAGATAGCTGATTGTATCCGTAAGTAATCATGTTCTGCGATGTCAGAGTTCTAACAAAACACGAGTGGTTTTACTCAATAGGGCAGTTGGATTACAGCTGAATAAGGGTGAATGATGCCCGAGAATGGTTTTGCAGTGTTCAAGATTTTGCTTGTAACAGTCAGGTGCCTTAAGATTTGTGTATGTGGCTAAAGATGGCGGTTTCGTTAGAGAAGATCAAGACTTGTGTTATATCATGTGAATGGTGGGATTCTAGGTATCCGTATTAGGAAACATTGAGAGAGTATTCAGTGGCCTATGGGTCTTAGACCGTGTGGTCTTGTGTACGAGTCTCGTGTGGTAACATGAGTTGATGTATTATGGCACTACAGTAAAGACTGATATGAAATTAGAGATGAATCATAAAGGAAACTGGGTAAATGGAACAACTGGTTAATAAACCAGAATGGTATAAAAAGGAATACGATTGATTCCTGGTATGTGGTTGAAGTAATGAGTCTTGCAGACATTGCAGCAAAGCTCTTGAGTGCTGGCAGTTGTGTAACTTGATATGGGTATAAGGACTCAGTCATGGCAGATAAACTTATGCAACGAATGGGAAGAAATAGTTTGTGATGTGTTTTATCATGGTTTGAAAATGAGTATATTCTTGTCGGTACGCGAAGAATATGTAATGAGTTTTTCTTCTATATGGGATCACGAAAGTCCTTGACTAGTGGAGTGCGCTGATGTTTATGTGGAGGAAAGGGATATGAATTTCCATGTTGTCTTAGTGTGATATGGTATACACGATGTGTTATGGAAAGTTGATAATGGTATATTCTAGGTTTTGAGATTAGTTCATAATATATGGGAAGTCAATAAAATTATTGAGCAGCGCGGACAGCTGCAGGTGAATTAAGAATCGATCTTTCTGATGATTTAAGAAAATGGTACTGCTATTCTATTAACTTGGCAAGGAATATGGTCCAAAAAGGACAAGGTAATGTAAACTGATAATATCTAATGGCATGGTGGTATTCTCTTGTTGGATCGATTGTAATAATTGAGTCGTTGATGGCATAGTGAAATTCTTGAATGGCTTTCGTGGAACGAATGGGCGTTTGATGTGCGTTATGTATTCGTACGGTGGAGTGTGGAACCAGGTATAGCGATTCATGTGTTATATATGTGTTGGAGACTAGAAGTTCTCGTAATCCGCCTATGCATTGGTTGTATATTGCGTGTATCGGAACCGTTTTGTGATTATTGGAAATCGGAAGCCCTAGTGGCTCTCTCTTAGCTTGATATGATGAATTTGGGTTATGATACCTTATTTCGGACTGGTTGACATAAGTCAGGTCGTCTAGACTAATGTGGTATGGACTATGTCGGAAAATGGCACAAATTGCGTAGCAGAGAGCATCAGAGTATGCTCCAACAGAGTAGTTGTACCCAGGACCAACGGACGACTGGTAGGCATTGCTTTGTCAGTTGGACCTTAGTGGTGGATGTTAGTGTAGAGGTATCTACCATTGATTCAGTTCCAGTATTGAGAAACGTTGTCAGATGCGTTTCGTGTGGCCGAGCTATAATATATATATATATATATATATATATATATATATATATATATATATATATATATATATATATATATATATATATATATATATATATATATATATATATATATATATATATATATATATATATATATATATATATATATATATATATATATATATATATATATAAAAATTCGACTCGATATGCATTTCCTTTTGCGAGATTTATGCGTGGATCGGGTGGCACGCCGCCACAGGTATGGTATCCGGATCGGGTGGCACGCCGCCACGGGTATGTCATTGGAGCGGGTTGCACGCCGCAACAGAATATTGTGAAAATATAGTTAGTTATAAGCTACCTGGTATACAATACTTCTTCTCTTCTAAGGAAAAGACCGTTTTGAGCTTAGTGGCTTGTGGTGCTTCATGAGTAATAACGTTGGGATAGAATCATGAATCGTGGCAAGGCCACGTGATGTTATGACCTCTCGAGCAGGATTCAGGTACTCTATTTCTATAATGCGAGACGCGATCTCAGTTCTATGTTATGATGGCACAGAGGAACTAAATTGCAACTCTATTTGCTGGAGAGAGTTGTCATGATTTGAGTTGTCATGATTCGAGTGTGTGCAGACGTTTCTATTGGAGCCTATGTTGTGCTCGTCGCGGCTTAGGCCAGTGGTTGAGATGTCATATCACCAGTGCGGTGTGTTATAATCGAAATGACCGTTGGAGTCATTAATGAATACGAGCATATTGGATCTTAGCTTGTTAGAAAGGTAAAAATTGAGGTTTGGCTCCGAAACTTATTGTGGTACCAGTTTTAAAAGGGAAATAGATTCACAAATGGTTAACCTGAGAGATATGTTCGGTATATCGCGTGCTTCAGCTGCCGTGAGCAGGATATGGAGGTGTTGGAATAAGACTATCTAATGAAAGAGGTTTTCAGCTAGTATTTGGTTATTGTGGCCAGTTGTTGTGATTAGAGACTATCGTCTCGAGTGATGGGGTTGTCAATACATCATATGATCTCACCCGGAGTAGTGAATATGGGTTATTGCAGTGGATTCGAGTGTATCCTGAGTATAGGCATGGGATTAGCATTTGGCATATGATTTCAGAAAGTACAATGTGATTTATGGTTCAGATGGTCTGTGAAATTTCGACTATGTGGTGTTTTCGGACTTATGTGAGATAGGGTGACGTATGATCGCCCGGATATATGCTGGGTAAGGTCATTCGGCTATTGGGTTGCTTCTAGTACAACTCTGAGTCCGCTCGAGGATGAAAGTTTGCTTAAGTTTGGGAGAATGTAACGACACGGCCCGTCGTTACGGGAATTTACACCCCGTTACCTTGCATTTACATATCTTACGCTTCTATATCAGTGTTAGAACCTATCGGGTGAGTTAGGAGCGAATTGAATTGAAAATGAAGCAAATAGCATGTTTGAAGGAAGTTTGAATATGGAAAATCAACCTAGAGTTGACTATCGAGTTAGAGTGCTCGGAATCAGATTCTGATGATTCGACTAGTTTCGGGGGATCATTTATGACTTAGGAGAGCAATCGGAATTGAATTTGGAGGCCCGGTGTAGTTTTAGGCTTGAATTGGCTAAAGTTGAATTTTGGTGAAATCCGAACGGTAGGTGAGATTTTGATCCGGGAGTCGGAATGGAATTTCGACAGTTGCAGTTGCAGTAGCTCCTTTAGGTGATTTTGGATATGCCTGCAAATTTTCAGGTCATTCGGACGTCGTTTGGTCGGGTTTTTGATTGAATGAACAATTCGGAAATTTTGAAGAAACTTAGGCTTGAATCCATGTGTAATTGGTGATTTTGATGTTTAGGATGGTGTTTTTATGATTGGAACAAGTTCGAATCGTATTTTGGAGTATGTTGGTGGTTTTCGTTGGGGTCCCGGGGGCCTCGGGGTAAATCTGGATCATCATCCGGCATTTTTGGAACTTGGAAGTCTGCTGTAAAATTGCAGATCATTGGGCATAAAATAAGCCTTCGCGTTCGCGAAGGCAAGTTCCGCGTTTGCGTAGGCCGGGGTCAGTGGTCATTGCGTTCGCGAGGGGTGGTGTCGCGTTCGCGTAAGAGGAAGCTGGGAAGCATCGCGTTCGCGATGGTTTGGGTCGCGTTCGCGTATAAGGAATTCAAAAGGCATCGCAAATGCGTGAGGTATGTCGCATTCGCGTAGAGGAAAAATCTGGGCTGGGGAGAATGGTCTTAGCGGACGCATGACTGTGTGTCGCGTTCGCGATGAACGACTGGAATAAGGCATCGCGTTCACGTGAGAGGCGTCACGAACGCGATGAAGAAATTAGGCTGGCAGTGAAGTTAAAACCAGAACATAACCAGTCGCGGGTTTCATACCCCAAACCTCCATTTTTGAGTTCCAAGAGAAGGTATTGACGGGAGATTGCTGGGAAATCATCGGGGTTTCGTCGGAGGTACTTTTTGTGGCTTAATTACATCATTTTAACATGAAATCCTTGGTTAAATTTCTGTAAATGGAAGATTAAAGGAGGGTTTGAGCCCTAGGCCTAAATTGAAGAAAAACACCGATTTGAGTGGGCAAATGGAGTCCGATTTTGGTAAATTTTATATGCCTAGACTAGTATCGAGATGAGGATTCCGAATATGTAACTTTTGTAATTTTTCGAGAAGCGTACCGAAAGTCGTGTTTCGGCAACTTTGTGAATTTCGGTGTAAATTGAGTTGTTTTGACTGGGTATCGTTCCATTAGCCTATTTTGATATATTTGTGCTGATTTGTGCTAGTTTTGATGTGCGTGGATGCCGGTTCGAGCAGCTAAGGCGTCGCGGGCATGAGCTTTCGTCGGTTCGAGGTGGGTAATACTTGTAAATGATGTCATGAGGGTTAGTAAACCCCGGACTTGCACATCTTAGTGCTGTGTTGAGGTGACTTGCACGCCGGATAACGGGCGTGGGGTAGAGCACCATTGGGGATTGTGACTTGGTCCGTCCCGCGTAATAAATAATAACACTTAATTGTTGAAATGAATTGGACTAATTATCATGTTTGGGCTTCGTGCCAATTATTTGAATCCTTCAGGGATTGGTATCACTGTTTTGATAACACTGTGCATATTTTATTCTAAATTTAAGGTTTTAAAATGGTATTTTGCTATTCAGCATTTTTATAAGGTTATGAAAAACTTGAACCAGGTCTTAATAACATTTTTTAACTGTGAGCTAATATGATCCGTAGGGCTTTCTTGATTATTTGTTAGACTGATTGGGGCCGAGAGCCATATGTTAGGGCATGACAATTTATGTAAGCATATGCATACACATGTATGGATCGGACTGCACGCCGCAGTGGTATACAGATCGGGCTGCGCGCGCAGCAGGTGTGATATTAATAATGTGCTTGGGCTGTAGGAGCTCCTCCGGAGTCTGAACCCCCAAAGTGAGCACGGGTACCCAAATTGGATCGGGCTACACGCCGTAGCGGTCATACGCATTGCATGGCATACATACATTGGTTTATGTGTACTACGTGGCATAATATTTAGCACTCATACATTACTGGCACACATGTATTAGTTTCCTTATTCAACAGATCTCCTGGTGTAAATTGATAAGGAGTGCTGAGCCTGAGGGGCTGTTTTGAGTGCGGACTTGCACTGTTTGAGATTGTTCCAGGTATTGGTATGTTTCATGAAAGAAGTAGCTAAAAATTGAGATTTTTTTGTAATCTACTCACACATGCTGGTAAGGAATAAAGATAGTTTTGTATTGTGTAGCATGAGATAGTGCCTTGCATGATTTTCTTCCCTTCATCATTATTTACTTTTATTACTGCTGAGTTGGAAGTACTCGCATCCGACTCCCTGCACCTTGTGTGCAGATCCAGGTACATCACAGCAGGGCTGATTCTATTGCGGCTCGGGAGTGCTTCGGGACAGTCGAGGTAGCTGCCAGCGTACGCAGGACCTGATTCTCCAGTTTGTCTATTTTTTTGTTCTGACCATCCCACAGTTGTTCACAGTTATATTCGCTATTTACACTTTGTATACTCTGTAGAGGCTCATGACTCTTGACACTTCGGTCTATGGGAGTTGGCACGTATTGGGACTTGGTTCCCTGTTTTTAATATATCTTTCACTGTTCAATTATTCCGTTATGCTTAAATTGGATAAAGTGAGCTTATGGCTCCGTGATTGTTGTTAATTGGTCAGGCTGGCCTAGCAGTGTGTTGGGCGCCATCACGACCGGATTTGGGGTCGTGACAATATGCATACTAAAAAAATATTTTATGAAGTATAATGTATTAAAATATTATTGGTATAAATTGTAATAGTTAAATATATTATACTAGAAATATATATGGTATATAAAGTTACATTGTTAGTTTTGCTTTGTGTCTTTTATATTCAAAACTCAATGAGGTGCTAATTACACCTTATGTATACATCGTATATGTTTGAATTGAAATAAATAAATATAGATCCAAATCACATGCTATATGAATCTAAAATACCAAGTTCCGCAAAGTACAAATACACTATATGTATCTAGGGTACAATCTCTTGATAACCCGTACAAAATATGTATAAATTTTAAAAACTTACACCGATAGCACCTTCCAATTCTAAAGAATACAGACAAATATTTCAGTAATATATTGTGAATATAATATGTATGGTAAAATAAGCCACCACCAAATGGTATTCAGAAACATAAAAATATGCCAATTATACATTGTATATATAACATGTATGGTATAATTCTTAATTTATAGAAGTGAAATCTTTTCTTGCCAAAAGCTTTGCAAGAAAGCTTCTAATGTTTCACACTTATAATTTAATGTTTGTAATTTTTTTGGTGAACTTAATTATTGTCATGGAAAAAGGACGGTGGTGTCTATAAGGAGTAGGGGGGACTTGGAGAAACTTTGATAGAATATTGAAAGCTAGAGATATGGATGAATATAAATAAAAAATGAAAGTTGTTAGGGGTAATGAGAGAGAAAATATAAATTGATCCCTTAATTTGTAGATGACATATTTTAAATTTAATAGTCATTATTTCTAAACCTTTAATGTGTTGAACTTGTAAATGAATTTGCTACTTTTATAATAAATCAAAAGTGATAGCTTCATGGACAAGGATAAAGCTGTAGAAGCTCCAAGAAGGCCATTCATGAGGTCTCAAGCTAAGGAGAAGCAAGACAAGGTTATTGGGCTTCAATGGGAGATCAAGAATGCCCTAATGGTGGAACAAGATCTATAAAATTATGTAGAGGATTTAACTAAGTGCTACACTCATTTCGTGGTCCAAGTCCAAGTCCAAGAGAAGGTTGATTGGGTCTAAGCACCAGCCATAAAGGCACCTAACTTTTCATAGTTTGGTAGGACATATTTATTGCTTTCCTAGTTAGTTAAGGTTAATAGTTTCCTTTTCCTAAGATTGGTAGAATTACTTATCAAGTTAGAGTTTTACCTTTTTCCTATATTAGTTGGACTTATTGTCCAATGTAGTTTAGGACTTTATTTCGTAATTTTGAAGGACAATTTCGTGACCCCTCTATATAAAGGGGTATCTTCTTTATTTTTAGGTAGATTATTCAAATTATTATCAATAAAACTTGTGAGATTTTTCTTGCATTCTTGTATGGCTGCTCTTGGATTTATTCTTCAACCTTCAAGACTCAACTTAAGGTGGTAAGAATTAAACCCTTTTCGAAATCTTAGATCACTTCTAGGTATTCAAGAAAGGTAATAAGTTTAGGCTTATCATTGTTCTTGTTATTCTAAAGGATCGGGTTTCACAATCTATTTCTTGTTTTTAATTTCTACCAAAGGCGATTAGTTCTTTGTTAGCTAATTATTGTTGTTAGGATTCAACTTCAAGAATAGACTTCTTGAATTCAAGAAACTCTTTCTTGAATTTCAATATATCTATAATTTTTGTCTTTTATTCGTTTCTTTAGTTTCTTTTAGATTCCGCACGTTTCTTGTTGTTCTTTAGTAAATCTTGAATCCCCTATCGTATTGCTATCAAGTGGTATCAGAGCTTAGGCTAATCAAGATTTCAATCTTGATAATCTTGGGAGGTTCTTGAAAAAAACAAATGAATTTCAGCTTACAAAAAAAGTGTTCTTGTTCAGTATTACTTAAACAAATTCAAGTACTATTGTGTTTTCAAGTCAAGAAAGGAAACAAGAAGGGGGGATCCTAGTTCTTGAAGATTAAGGAAACTTCTTTCCTTATTCTTGTGGGTTTTGGGTTTCTTAAATTCTTTTTTTTTTCAACTTAACCAATTCCTATTCTTTCTAGGTTTGGTCTTCCACTTTCCCTTTTTTTAACTCTAAATTCTTATCACTAAAGGGTTGTGACTAGTAAGGTTTATTAATAGATCTAAAGATTAACGACCAAGGGTTGTATTGAGTGAAAAAAAAACAACAAAAGTGAGAGATATATATTGCTTTGTTCAAGATGTCTCATACTGGTAATGATGATGAACAAAGAAATCTTCAAGAAACCGAAATTAAAGGAAGGAATGATTTCACCTTGAAAGCTATGCATAAATAATTTGAAATGTGGAATTTTCAATTCCAAGAGATGAGGGACACCATTGCCGAGCAAAATATTACAATAGCTTAACTTAGGAGGGGAAATCATGCAAGACCCCAAGCTAGGAGAAATATACCCGCCGCCATTGAAAATCAAGAAAACCCAATCGATGATTTTAATGATGATATTAATTTTGATAGGGTTGGAAGAGATATAAGGGGACAAAGGGGAAGACTTGAAGATGATAATATAAGTAGTATAAAAATAACGATGCCATCTTTCAACGAAACAAGGGATCCAGACTTGTACCTTGATTGGGAGAGAAAAGTGGAAGCCATCTTTGACCGCCACAACTACTTGGAGGGCAAGAATGTTAAACTTGCTGTTGTTGAGTTTTCTGACTACGCCGCAATCTGGTGGATAAAAGCTTTCTAGGGATAGACTGCAAGAAAGACAAACACTCGTTGCTACGTGGGCTGAGATGGAGAGAGTAATGAGGAAGAGATTTGTACCATCACACTTTCAGAGAGATCTACAACAAAGTCTTCAAACTTTGAGGCAAGGGTCCTTGTCTGTATATGAGTACTTTAAGGCTATGGATATGGCTATGATCCAAGCTAATTGTATGGAGGAAGAGGAGGCTACAATGGCTAGGTTTTGAATGGTTTAAATAGGGAAATAGCTGATGTAGTTGAATTGCAACAATATATAACTTTAGATGAGTTAGTTGAATTAGTTGTAAAGGTAGAAAGACAAAACAAAAAGAGACAGCAATCTAGCTTATAGAGAAGCCGACCAACTACTATTCAAAAGAAGCCATAGCCGAAATCTGAGGAGACACCTACTCTTAAATTACTTGAAGACAAGGGAAAGAAACAATTGGAATCCAAGGATGGGGGTAAGCCTTTTATGCCTAAGACTTCTACTTCTACTTCTTCTATTCAATGTCTCAAGTGTCAAGGGAGAGGGCACAAGGCTTATGAATGCCCAAGTAGAAGAAACATCCTAATCAAAGAGGATGGGGGATATGAGAGCGAAAATAGAGCACCAGGTGAAGAACAAGAAGAAAACTTTATAGAGAATGAAAAAGGAGAACGGATGGAGTACATGGATACAACAACAACAACAACAGCTACCCAGTATAGTCCCACAGGGTGGGGTCTAAGGAGGGTAATGTGTATGCAGGCCTTACCCCTACCCGATAGGGCAGAGAGGCTATTTACAATCGACCCTCGGCGAAAGATCGAGAAAAGGAAAAAAAAACAAAAACAAAACAAAAAGAAGAAGCATTACTGACTCCATAATAAACCACAAAAAACTGACATATAAAAGGGCAAAGTAAACAAAGCAACAACATGAACAAAAGGCATTAGTAATTCTAGGAGTACTCATAGAGATATTAACCTATCGGGAAACCTCCCTCCCGACCCATCCCTATCCCGCAAAATAATAGAAGCCCCTAACCTACAACATTGAAACTAGACCTCCAGACTTTCCTATCAAGAGCAATGTCCTCAGAAATCCACATAATAGTCATGTCCCGCCTAATCACCTCCTCCCAATACCTATTGGGCCTCCCTCTTCCACGACTCGCGCCAATTACCGACAGCCGCTCACAACTCCTCACCGGTGCATCGGGGCTTCTCCTCCGCACATGCCCGAACCACCCGAGTCTCGCTTCTTGCAGCTTCTCATCCATTGGGGCTACCCCTACCATTTCCCGAATAACTTCATTTCTGACCCTATCCAACCTAGTATGCCCACACATCCACCTAAGCATCCTCATCTCTGCTACCTTCATTCTCTGGATATGGGAGTTCTTCACTGGCCGGCACTCCGCCCTATATGGCATTGCTGGTCTAACCACAACTCTATAAAACTTCCCCTTGAGATACTGTGGCACTTTCTTGTCACACAAGACCCCCGATGCAAGCCTCCATTTCGACCACCCAGCCCCTATTCGGTGAGTGACCTCCCTGTCGATCTCTCCGTCACCCTGGATCACCGACCCAAGATATCTGAAACTGTCCTTCTTGGCGATGACCCGAGAACCAAGCTTCACGTCCCTACCAGCTCCTTCTTCGCTCGGCTCGGAGCTAAACTTGCACTCCAAGTAAATCATCTATCAAATATTTCTTAAATATCTCTGTTCGAGGGTCTGTCTCCAAACTTCCAACCTCTCATTAACACTGACCCTCGACTCGTCTATTAAGACAATTTCATCAGTGAATAACATACACCATGGCACATCACCTTGGATATGCCGAGTTAGAGCATCTATCACCAAAGCAAATAGGAGGGGGCTGAGCGTCGATCCTTGGTGAAGCCCTATTTCCACCAGGAAATTGTCTGTGTCGACATCCACCATCCTAACCCTCGTCTTAGCGCCATGGAGTACATGGATAGTGGGTTGAATTTTGTGGTTAGGAGACTTATGCACATTAATCTGGGGCACTCTAATAAAGAACAAAGGGAAAATATATTCCATACCCGATGTGGGATTAAAGATAAAATTTGTTCTATGATAATTGATAATGAGAGTTGTGCTAATGTTGTGAGTGCATATTTGGTGGAAAGGATAGGGTTGGAATGGACGAAGCACCTAGACCTTATAGGTTGCAATGGTTTAATGATAATAGAGAGGTCAAGGTGAATAAACAATGCATGGTCTCTTTTAAGATTGGAAGCTATGTTGATGACGTTCTATGTGATATAGTACCCATGCAAGCTTGTCATATCTTGTTAGCACGCCCGTGGCAGTATGATAAGAGTGCATTTCATGGTGGGAGGAAAAATAGATACTCTCTTGAGCATAATGGAAAGAAATACATTCTTGCACCTTTAACTCCTTCCCAAGTGTATGAAGATCAAAAAAAGATGAAAGAATCAATGGGGAAACATGGGGAGGGATCAAAACAACAGACTAAAGTAAGGTCTGGGGAGAGAGAGGGCAGCAATGAGGGGAAATAAAAGGTGGGGAAGAGTGATAAAAAAGAAAGCATCGGTGAGAGGAAAGAGTCTAAGATTGAAAAAAAGTGAGCCTTGCAAAAGCCAAAGAGTGTTTAATTACGAAAAAGGAGGGGCTGCCCATTATCTTGCTCACTTATAAGGAAGTTTTGCTTAATAATGATTTATTAATATCCTCTTTGCCTAGTGTCATTTCAAACCTTTTGCAGGATTTTGAAGATGTTTTTCCTGAGGATCCTCCTAAAGGTTTACCACATTTAAGAGGAATAGAGCATCAAATTGACTTTGTGCCTGGATCACAAATTCCTAATAGGCCTACTTATAGGAGCTATCCTAAAGAAACATAAGAATTGCAAAGACAAGTAGATGAGCTGCTTGATAAGGGATTTGTAAGAGAAAGTATGAGTCCATGTTCTATGCCCGTACTTTGGTGCCAAAGAAGGATAACAGTTGGAGGATGTGCGTAGACTGTCGTGCCATCAATAAAATAACGATAAAGTATCGCCTTTCTATTCCTCGTTTAGATGATATGCTTGACCAATTGCATGGTTCACAGATGTTCTTTAAAATTGATTTGAAGAGTGGATATCACCAAATAGAATGAATCCTGGAGATGAGTGGAAAACTGTCGTTAAAACTAAATATGGATTGTATGAATGGTTAGTGATGCCGTTCGGGTTAACTAATGGACCTAGTACATTCATGAGGTTAATGAACCATATATTTAAGGACTTTCATGGAAAATTTGTAGTCGTTTATTTTGATGATATTCTAATCTTTTCTAAATCTTTAGAAGAACATGTCGAACATTTGAAACAAGTTTGTAATGTGCTTAGGGAGCAACAACTGTATGCAAATCTATCCAAGTGCACGTTTTTTGTAGATAAGGTAGTTTTTATGGGTTTTATTGTGAGTTCTAGAGGTGTTGAAGTAGATGAAGATAAAATCAAAGCAATTAAAGATTGGCCTACACCTAATAGCATTACTGAAGTTAGAAGTTTCTATGGCCTTGCTAGCTTTTATAGGAGATTTGTTAGAGATTTTAGTTTAATTGCTTCACCTTTAACTGAAGTCATTAAAAAGGATAAGGTTTTTAATTGGGGAAAAGAATAAGAGCTTGCTTTTAATATTTTGAAGGATAAATTGTGTTATGCTCCTTTGTTACAATTACTTAATTTTAATAAGTCTTTTAAAATTGAATGTGATGCATCTGGTAGAGGTATTGGGGCTGTTTTAATGCATAATTCAAAACCAATCGCTTATTTTAGTGAGAAGATGAATGGGGATGCATTGAATTATTCTACTTATGATAAAGAATTGTATGCCTTGATAAAGAGCTCTTGCTACATGGCAGCATTATTTTTGGCCAAAGGAGTTTGTAATAAAAAATGACCATGAGTCCTTAAGATACTTGAAAAGTGTGACGACCTGGGCCCGTCGTCACGGGAGTTACCACCCCGTACCCCTTCATTTATATGCTTCATGTTTCTATATCGGTGTTAGAGTCTATCGGGTGAGTTAGGAGTGATTCTAGTTGAAAATGAGGCATATAGCCTTTTGAAATGAAGCTTGTTTATGAAAAGTCAACCTGGAGTTGACTATGTGGTTAGAGGGCTCGGAATCGAATTCTGATTATTTGGTTAGTTCCGGGAGGTGATTTGTGACTTAGGGGAGCGACTGGAATTGAATTTGGAGGTCCGGTGAAGAAGTTAGCCTATTTTGGCGAAGTTGGAATTTTGGCGGAATCCAATCGATGGGTGATATTTTGATCCGGGAGTCGGAATGGAATTCCGACAGTTGCAGTAGCTTTGTTAGGTGATTTTGGATATGTCTACAAATTTTCAGGTCATTCGGACATCGTTTGGCTGGGTTTCAGATCGAATATGAGTTTTGGAAGTATTTGATAAATTTAGACTTGAATCCGTGGTAATTGAATGATATTAGTATTTTTGAATGCGTTTTGACAATTGGAACAAGTTTGAATGATGTTATAAGAGGTGTTGGAACTTTTGGTTGAGGTCCCGGAGGCTTCGGGGTAAATTCGGATGCCCAAAGGGTCATTTTCTAAAGATTTTTGCCATTTTGAGCATAAATGTAATGATCCAAAGGTCTATTTTTAGTTCGAGAGATCCAAATTTGATTTTGAGAATTTAAATAATGAATTATAGGACTGATCCGAAAATTTTGGTTTAATTTCATCAAGTCGCGATTGGATTTTTGACGCGAAACGTGAGTTAATTGTTTAAAGATTGAAATTGATGTTTCACTGAGCAAATGAGATCCAAATTCAGTTTTGTTTGAACCACTGGATCCCTATCATAATTATGGAGCCATAGGAAAAAGAATCGTCGAATTCCGAGTTTGTATAATTGAGTTATAGGATTTTTAGTGAAATAAAAACCTACTGCAATTTTCTGGGGCAAATCTGGTATTTTCGCTTCTGCGAAGAACAGTACCCGCAGAAACTGGTGAACAGTGACTTCCGCTTCTGCGATGAACAGTACCACAGAAGCAGTGAACAGTGAAATCGCAGCTGCGGTGAACAGTAACCGCAGATGCGAAAATTGCTGGACATTTAATTTGGGGCAGTCCAAGATGTTTCTTCATTTTTGGAGCTATGGAGCTCGGGTTGAAGCAATTTTCGAAGCGATTTTCACCATATGGATGGGGGTAAGTGTTCTATATCCAAAAGTTATTATATTTAATGATTCCATGGTTATTTTCATCAAGTATTAGTGAATCAAATGGAAGAAATCGGAGAAAATTTATCAACATTTCAAAAACGAAAATTTAAGATTTGAAGGGTCATTTGTGGTCCGATTTGGGAGTTCTTGGTTTGTACGGACTCATGGAGAGACGAGGATTCCGAAAATATAAATTTCATAATTTCTTTTGAGATGTGGGCCCGGGGCTCGGGTTTTGCCAATTTCGTGATTTTTAGTATTTTTCGAGTTCTTTCAATTGGGTTATGTTCCATTAGCATATTGTGATATATTTGCCTTGACTTTTGTTAGATTTGATGCGCGTGGAGGTCGTTTTGAAGGGAAAAGGCGTCGCGGGATAGAGAATTCGCCGGTTCGAGGTGGGTAATACTTGTAAATGATGTCCTGAGGGTTAGTAAACCCCGGACTTGCACATCCTAGTGTTGTATTGAGGTGACTTGCACGCCAGATAACGGGCGTGGGGGTGGAGCACCATTGAGGATTGTGACTTGGTCCGTCCCGCTTAATAAATAATAACACCTAATTGCTTGAAATTGAATTGACGTCGTAATAAAAGATATTAATTATCATGAATTTGACTAAATATCATGCTTGGGCTTCGTGTTGATTATTTGAGTCGTTCAGGGATTGGTATCACTATCTTGATAAACTGTGCATATTTTTATCTCAATTTAAGGTTTTAAATGGTATTTTGCTACTCAACATTTTTATAAGGTTATGAAAAACTTGAACAAGGTCTTAATGACATTTCTAGCTATGAGCTAATATGATACTGTTGCCCGAGGGGCTTTCTTGATTATTTGTTAGACTAATTGGGGTCGAGGGCCATATGTTAGGGCATGACAATTTATGTGAACATATGCATACACATGCATGGATCGGACTGCACGCCGCAGTGGTATATGGATCGGGCTGCGCGCTGCAGCAGGTGTTATATTGATTTTGCGCTTGGGCTGTAGGAGCCCCTCCGGAGTCTGAACCCCCACTGTGAGCGCGGGCGCCTTTGCATGGATCGGGCTATACGCCACAGCGTCATATGCATTGCATGGGATACATACATTGGATTACTTGTACTACGTGGCATAACATATAGCACTCATTCATTATTGGCATACATGCATTATTTGCCTTACTGACCAGATCTCCTAGTGGAAATTGTTAAGGAGTGCTGAGCCCAAGGGGCTGATTGAGTGCAGACGTGCACTGATTGAGATTGTACCCAGGTATTGGTATGTTTTCATGAAATAAAGAAAGCTAAAAATTGAGATTTCTAAATAATCTACTCACATGTGCTGAAAAGGAATAAAAGATAGGGTATTGGAGTTTAAAGATAGTTCTGTATTGTGTAGCATGAGTTAGTGCTTTGCATGGTTTTCTTTTCTTCAGCATTATTTACTTTTATTACCGCTGAATTGGAAGTACTCACACCCGACTCCCTGCACCTTGTGTGCAGATTCAGGTACATCCCAGCAGACCTAACCCAGTAGCTGCTCGGAGTTATTTTCTGGATAGTCAAGGTAGTTGCCGCGTCCGCAGGACCTGACTCTCTTTCCAGCTTACTTTTATTCATGTTGTTATCTATTTCCGCACTTGAGAACCGTTGTAGACACTATTACACTTTATATACTCTGTAGAGGCTCATGACTCGTGACTCCTGGTCTTTGGGAGGTTTTGTTGGTTTGGGACGTGGTTCCCGTATTTGGATATTTTTTTATAATTATTCTATCTTGATTTTGTCTAAAAGTGGTTAAATGTGAGCTGCTAGCTCCGTGATTTTGTTGATTGGTCGGGCTGGCCTAGCAGTGTGCTGGGCACCATCACGATCGGGTTTTGGGGTCGTGACAAGTTGGTATCAGAGCCAAGTTACTAGTCCTCATGAGTCTTGAGCCGGTTGGTAGAGTCTTGTGGATCGGTATGGGGACGCCTGTACTTATCCTCGGGAGGCTGCAAACCTTTAGGAAACACTTCACAATCTTGGAATTCTTATCGTGCGTACTTGATTCAACTTGAGATATAATTCTTGAAATTCCTTCCACACGTCTGTATGCGCACTCGAGCGCTCAGTAATATAATTGCCTTGATGGCTTGTGATTCCCCGATTGAGGGGCGAGATATGATCTCCGTGAGTTTATGTTGGGCCAGTTGGGAGGACTTGAGGCCGGATCTTTGTCTATGGCTTGAGCACCAAGGTGCTGATTCTGCGAGCTGGTATTATGAAATTTATATGACTAGTATTGTCCCAATTTGTGGAAATGGCAGCCTGATAATGGATGAGTTGTTAGGTGTTAGACTCTTACTGTGATCCGTTGTGTAGCCCCTAGCTACGGGCGTGGTGAATATGTTCATGTCTCTTAGAGGAAAGGTAAAGTACGTTACGTGTGGTAGTATGAGTTTAGACTCTGAAAGATCGAATGTGTTGTGCTATGTGCATTGTGATGTATTGTCGAATTGCCGAGGTATTGTTAGGATGGTTTTGGTGATTCTCTGGCAGGTGGATAGGCCAAATTACAAAGGAAACTCTGCCGAAAGATTTGGAAAATTAGGGACTTATAAAAGATTTCTGTCACCTAAAGAGTAGGCTTAACTGTGGTATGTGTATAAATGCAAGAATTGCAGAAGAGTTAAGGTATTTGATGATTCGAGTCTCTGTCAAGGCTTGTAAATGACTCGAGTTTAATCTCATTATAACATTGTGGCATCATTTGAGTAAGAATGCTATGAGTGGTTAAAGGTGTTTTGATATATGGCTTTGAGCCAAGTTGGGGAGGTTGCTATTAATTAACTAATTGCACTGTTGTATGCTATGTTGGTTCTGTCCTCAGGTATGTTGGAAAAACAAATTGATGAAGGGTATATAGTGCTTCGTTGATAAGAAAAAATACTAGGATGTTTTAAATTGCTGTTGATAGAGAATGCTCGGTGTATAGAAAGGAAAGATAGCTATTTGTATATGTATGTAATCATGTTTTGATGTGTCAGAGTTGTAACAAGGCATGAGTGGTTCAGTTTAATAAGACGGTCGAATTACAGCTGAATAAGGGTGAATGACGCCCGAGTATGGTTTTGCGGTGTTCAAGATTTTGCTTGTAACAGTCAGGTACCTTAAGATTGTGTGTGTGGCTAAAGAATGTGGTTTCGTTAGAATAAATCGAGACTTGTGGTATGTTATGTTAACTATGGTATTCTATGTATCCGTATTGGAAGATAATGATAATGAATTTCGGATCACAGGAAGTTCTTCAAAATAAAGTATTGTAGAATGTGGCACTTCTGGGAAATATCTGAGAAAGCATTCAGTGGCCTATGGGTCCTAGACCGTGTGGTTTTATGTATGAGTCTTGTGTGGTAACCTGAGTTGAGGTATTGTGGCATTATAGTATGGGCTAATAATAAATTAAAGATGAAACTGAAAGGAAATTGGGTAAATGGAATAGTTTGATAATAAACCGAGATAGTATGATAAAGATACGAGTAATTCTTGGTATGTGTTTGAAGTAATAGGTCTTGCAGGTATTGTGCAGCAAATCTCTTGAATGCTGGCAGTTGCGTAGCTCGATGTGGGTAGAAGGATTCAGTCCTGGCGGTTTAGTTGATGCAATGGAATTGGGAGAAAGAGTGTGTGATGTGTTTTACCGTGGTCTGAACATGAGTATATCTTCTGTTGGTATGCGAAGCTTGGAATGTGTAATGATTTTCTTCTATATGGGATCATACAGGTCCTTGACTAGTTGAGTGCATCGATGTTTGCTGCGTAGGAGAGGGATAGAAGTGTCCATGTATCTTAGTGTGGTATGGTATTGCGATGTTCTCTTGTTGGGCCGACTGTAATGATCGAGTTGTTGATGGCGTAGTGAAATTTCTGAATGGCTTTTATGTTATGTATGGAAGCTGGATGTGTGTTATGTACTCGTATGGTGGAGTGTGGAATCAGGCATGGTGATTCATGTGCTATATATGTGTTGGAGACTAGGAGTTCTCGTAAATCCGCCTATGCGATGGTTGTATATCGTGTGTATCGATACCGTTTAACGGTTGTTGGAAATTGGAAGCACTAGTGGCTCTCTCTTGCTTGATATGATGAATTTGGGCTAGGATATCTGTTTTCAGACTGGTTGTCATAAGTCGGGTTGTCTAGACTAATGTGATATGGACTATGTCAGAAAATGCCACAAATTGCGTAGCAGAGTGCATCAGATTATGTTCCAGCAGGGTAGTTGTACCCCAGGGCCAGCGGATGGCTGGTAGGTATTGTTTTGTCAGTTAGGCCTTCGTGGCGGATGTCAGTGTAGAGGTATCTACCATTGATTCAGTTCCGGTATTGAGGAACTTTGTCGGATGCGTTTCTTGTGGCCGAGCTTGAGGCTATACATGTTTATTGTAATGAGCAAACTTG
This sequence comes from Nicotiana noctiflora, assembly GCA_032618575.1. Lineage (NCBI taxonomy): Eukaryota > Viridiplantae > Streptophyta > Magnoliopsida > Solanales > Solanaceae > Nicotiana > Nicotiana noctiflora. Next base: position 46,972 of record JASVEL010006150.1, on the reverse strand, counting down.
ACTCGATGTGCATTTCTTTTGCGAGGAATTTATGTGGATCGGGTGGCACGCCGCCATAGGTATGGTTATTTGGATCGGGTGGCATGTCGCCACAGGTATGGTTATTTGGATTGGGTGGCATGCCGCCACAGGTATGGTATCTGGATCGGGTGGCACTCCGCCACGGGTATGTCATTGGAGCGGGTTGCACGCCGCAACAATGTAATGTGAAAATAGACTTAGTTATATGTTACCTTGCATACAATATTTCCCGGCTTCTGAGGAAAAGTCCGTATTGGGTATCGCTCGGCGAGTAGCACATCGGTTGTGTCCTTTTAGGATTTGATAGCAAATATTAATTGTTTCACCGTGGGTGAGATTGATCGCTTGGGTTCAGACCTAGATCTGTGCGTGGCTGACCGTTTTGAGCATGGTGACTTGAGGTGCTTCATGAGTAATAGTGTTTGGATAGAATCATGAGTCGTGGCAAGGCCACGTGATGTTATGACCTTTCGAGAAGGATTCATGTACTCTATTCCTATGATGTGAGACGGGATCTCGGTTCTATGTTATGATGGTACGGAGGAATTGAACTACGGCTCTTTTGTTTGAGTCGGTTGTTATGATTTGAGTATGATCAGACATTTCTTATTGGAGCCTGTTTGGTGCTCGTCGCGGCTTAGGCCGGCGTTGAGGTTTCATATCACCAGTGTAGTGTATTACAATCGAAAGGACCGTTGGAGTCATTAATGAGTGCGAGCATATGCGATTTCAGCTAGCTAGAAAGGTAATATTGAGGTTTAGCTCCAAGATCTGTTGTGGTATCAGTCAAAAGGGAAATGGATTCATGAATGTTTGACTTGAGAGATGGATTCGATATATCGCGTGTTTCAGTTGCCGTGGGCAGTACATTAATGTGTTGGAATAAGACTTTAGCTAATGAAAAAGGTTCTTCTGTTGGTATTTGGTTATTGCGGGCAATTGCTATTGGTAGATGCCATCATCTCGAGTGTCCGGGTGGTGTAGCATATCATATGTTCTTACCGGGAGTGGCAAGTATGGGCTATTATAGTTGGTTCGTGGGTATCCTGAGTATAGGCATGGGATTAGGATTTGGTATGTGATTTCGGAAAGTGCAATGTGGTCTATGGTTCGGATGGGCTATGAAATTCCAGCTATAGTATGTATCGGACTTATGATTTATAGGGCGACGTAGTATCACCCGAATATATGCTTGGTAAGATCATTCAGCTATTGGGTTGCTTCTAGTACAACTCTAGGTACGCTCGAGGACGAGCGTTTGTTTAAGTTGGGGAGAATGTGACGACCCGGCCCGTCGTCACGGGAGTTACCACCCCGTACCCCTTCATTTATATGCTTCATGTTTCTATATCGGTGTTAGAGTCTATCGGGTGAGTTAGGAGTGATTCTAGTTGAAAATGAGGCATATAGCCTTTTGAAATGAAGCTTGTTTATGAAAAGTCAACATGGAGTTGACTATGTGGTTAGAGGGCTCGGAATCGAATTATGATTATTTGGTTAGTTCCGGGAGGTGATTTGTGACTTAGGGGAGCGATTGGAATTGAATTTGGAGGTCAGGTGTAGAAATAGGCTTGAATTAGCTAAGGTTGAATTTTGGTGAAATCCGAACGGTAGGTGAGATTTTTATTCGGGAGTCGGAATGGAATTCCGATAGTTGCAGTAGCTTCGTTAGGTGATTTTGGATATGTCTACAAATTTTCAAGTCATTCGGACATCGTTTGGTTGGGTTTCGGATCGAATATGAGTTTTGGAAGTATTTGATAAATTTAGACTTGAATCCGTGGTAATTTAATGATTTTTGTATTTTTGAATGCGTTTTGACAATTGGAACAAGTTTGAATGATGTTATAAGAGGTGTTGGTACTTTTGGTTGGGGTCCCGGAGGCTTCGGGGTAAATTCGGATGCCCAACGGGTCATTTTTTGAAGATTTTTGCCATTTTGAGCATAAATGTAATGATCCAAAGGTCTATTTTTAGTTCTAGAGATCCAAATTTGATTTTGAGACTTTGAGAATTTAAATAATGAATTATAGGACTGATCCGGAAATTTTGGTTTAATTTCATCAAGTCGCGATTGGGTTTTTGACGCGAAACATGAGTTAATTGTTTAACGATTAAAATTGATGTTTCACTGAGAAAATGAGATCCAAATTCAGTTTTGTTTGAACCACTGGATCCGTATCAAAATTATGGAGCCATAGGAAAAAGAATCGTCAAATTTCGAGTTCGTATGATTGAGTTATAGCATTTTTAGTGAAATAAAAAGGTGCTGCAATTTTCTAGGGCAAATCTGGTAATTTCGCTTTTGCGATGAACAATAACCGCAGAAGCGGATGAACAGTGATTTTCCGCTTCTGCGATGAATAGTACCGCAGAAGCGGTGAACAGTGTAATCGCACCTGCGGTGAACAGTAACCGCAGATGCGAAAATCGCTGGACATTTAATTTGGGGCAGTCTGAGGTGTTTCTTCATTTTTGGAGCTATGGAGCTCGGATTGAAGCGATTTTCGAAACGATTTTCACCATATGGATGGGGATACGTGTTCTATATACTAAAGTTATTATATTTAATGATTCCATGGTTATTTTCATCAAGTATTAGTGAATCAAATGGAAGAAATCGGAGCAAATTTATAAACTTTTCAAAAATGAAAATTTAGGATTTGAAGGGTCATTTGTGGTCCGATTTGGGAGTTCTTGGTATGTATGGACTCATGGAGAGACGAGGATTCCGAAAATATAAATTTCATAATTTTTTTGAGATGTGGGCCCGGGGCTCGGGTTTTGCCAATTTCGTGATTTTTAGTATTTTTCGAGTTCTTTCAATTGGGTTATGTCCCATTAGCATATTGTGATATATTTGCCCTGACTTTTGTTAGATTTGATGCGCGTGGAGGCCGTTTTGAGGGGAAAAGACATCGCGGGCTAGAGATTTCGCCGGTTCGAGGTGGGTAATACTTGTAAATGATGTCCCGAGGGTTAGTAAACCCCGGACTTGCATATCCTAGTGTTGTATTGAGGTGACTTGCACGCCAGATAACGGGCGTGGGGTGGAGCACCATTGAGGATTATGACTTGGTCCGTCCCGCTTAATAAATAATAACACCTAATTGCTTGAAATTGAATTGACGTCCTAATAAAAGATATTAATTATCATGAATTGGACTAAATATTATGCTTGGGCTTCGTGCCGATTATTTGAATTGTTCAGGGATTGGTATCACTATCTTGATAACACTGTGCATATTTTATCTCAATCTAAAGTTTTAAATGGTATTTTGCTACTCAACATTTTTATAAGGTTATGAAAAACTTGAACAAGGTCTTAATGACATTTCTAGTTGTGAGCTAATATGATACTGTTGCCCGAGGGGCTTTTCTTGATTATTTGTTAGACTGATTGGGGCCGAGGGCCATATGTTAGAGCATGACGATTTATGTGAGCATATGCATGCACATGCATGGATCGGACTGCACGCCGCAGTGGTATATGGATCGGGCTGCGCGCCGCAGCAGGTGTGATATTGATATTGCGCTTGGGCTGCAGGAGCCCCTCCGGAGTCTGAACCCCCACAGTGAGCGCGGGCGCCTTTGCATGGATCGGGCTGTACGCCACAGCGTCATATGCATTGCATGGGATACATACATAGGTTTACTTGTACTACGTGGCATAACATATAGCACTCATTCATTATTGGTACACATGCATTATTTGCCTTACTGACCAGATCTCCTGGTGGAAATTGTTAAGGAGTGCTGAGCCCAAGGGACTGATTGAGTGCAGACTTGCACTGATTGAGATTGTACCCAGGTATTGGTATGTTATCATGAAATAAAGAAAGCTAAAAATTGAGATTTCTAAATAATCTACTCACATGTGCTGAAAAGGAATAAAAGATAGGGTATTGGAGTTTAAAGATAGTTCTGTATTATGTAGCATGAGATAGTGCTTTGCGTGGTTTTCTTTTCTTCAGCATTATTTACTTTTATTACCGCTGAGTTGGAAGTACTCACACCCGACTCCCTGCACCTTGTGTGCAGATTCAGGTACATCCCAGTAGACTTGACCAAGTAGCTGCTCGGAGTTATTTTCTGTATAGTCAAGGTAGTTGCCGCGTCCGCATGACCTGACTCTCTTTCCAGCTTACTTTTATTCATGTTGTTATCTATTTCCGCACTTGAGCACCGTTGTAGACACTATTACACTTTATATACTCTGTAGAGGCTCATGACTCGTGACTCCTGGTCTTTGGGAGGTTTTGTTGGTTTGGGACGTGGTTCCCATATTTGGATATTTTTTTATAATGATTCTATCTTGATTTTGTCTAAAAGTGGTTAAATGTGAGCTGCTAGCTCCGTGATTTTGTTGATTGGTCGGGCTGGCCTAGCAGTGTGCTGGGCACCATCACGATCGGGTTTTGGGGTCGTGACAAAAAGCCAAGGGAAATTGAGTAGAAGACATGCCAAATGGGTTGAATTCATTGAGATATTTCCTTATGTGATTAGCTACAAGCAAGGTAAAGACAATATAGTTGTTGATGCGCTTTCAAGAAGGTACGCTCTTGTTTCTACTCTTACTTCTAAATTGATGGGATTTGATCATATTAAGTATTTATACGTTTATGATTCTGATTTTAATATCGCATTTTTGGCATGTTTAAATGGGCCTTTTGAGAAGTATAATATGAAAGATGGGTTTCTTTTTAAAGAGAATAAACTTTGTGTCCCTAATTGTTCTTTGCAAGAAGTTTTTGTGAGGGAAGCACATTCTAGGGGACTTATGAGGCACTTCGATGTGCCTAAAACACTTGACATCCTTGATGAAAATTTCTTTTGGCCTAATATGAGAAAATATGTCGAAAGATTTTGTGCTCAATGCCTTGAATGCAAACAAGCTAAATCTAAAGTGTTGCCACATGGTTTATACACGCCATTATCTGTGCCTATTTCACCTTGGATTGATATTTCTATGGACTTTGTGTTAGGACTACCTAGAACAAGGTATGGTAAGGATATAATCTTTGTTGTGGTAGATAGGTTCTCAAAAATGGCTCGTTTTATTCCTTGTTTAAAGACTAATGATACTTCTCATGTTGTTGATTTATTTGTTAGAGAAGTAGTTAAATTGCATGGTATACCTCGAACTATTGTTAGCGATAGGGATGCTCAGTTTCTAAGCCACTTTTGTCGTGTACTTTGGGGAAAATTGGGCATAAAGTTGTTGTTTTCTACTTCGTGTCATCCATAAACTGATGGGCAAACTGAGGTAGTAAATAGAACTTTAGAAAATATGTTAAGGGTTGTTCTAAAAGGAAAGTTACTTCTTGGGAGGAGCACTTGCCTATGGTAGAATTTGCTTACAATCAAACTGTTCATTCATCTACTGATTATTCTCCTTTTAAAGTTGTTTGTGGCTTTAACTCCCTTACACCCCTTGACTTATTTCCCCTGCCGACTAATGAGATAGTTAGTCTTAATGGAAAGAAGAAAGCTGATATGATGAAGACTATTCATGAGCATACGAGACTTGCAATTGAGAGGAGGAATGAGCAGATATCTAAACGAAGGAATAAAGGTTGAAAATCAGTTATCTTTGAGCCTAGTGATTTGGTTTGGGTTCATATAAGGAAGGAGAGATTTCCTTCAAAAAGGAAGACAAAATTGCACCCTAGAGGAGATGGACCATTTAAAGTACTTGAACGAATTGGAGATAATGCTTACAAATTGGACCTTCCAGGTGAGTTTCAAGTAAGTGCTCTTTTTAATGTTGCTGACTTAACCTTGTTCTATGTAGGTTCAAATTCTAGGATGAATTCTTTTCAAGAGGAGGGGAATGATAGCTTCATGGACAAGGATAAAGTTGTGAAAGCTCCAAGAAGGCCATTCACGAGGTGTCAAGCTAAGGATAAGCAAGACAAGGTTATTGGGCTTCATTGGGAGATCAAGATGGTGCTTGTCACGACCCGGATTTTCCCCCAACATCGGGATCGTGATGGCGCCTACTCGTGGTAGCTAGGCAAGCCACTGTATTCATACTATCCTGTTTTTAACATAATTTTAATTAAATAAATGCGGAATACTTTATCGAAATGGAAATAACAAAACACAAGGTGAAAATCATACTGAAATCCTCTACCCAAGACGTGGAGTCACCAACTCACAAACTACTATGGAATACTACACATAAAAGTCTGAAGAAATATAACACAATTCTGTTTGTCTCGGAACAAAGAGACTCCAGCTAATAATATAAATAAAGAGAGAGACGTCGGGCCTGCGGACGCCTGCAAGCTACCTCGGTCTCAAATATGATCAACTCCCACGCAATCTACTTACTGCTGCCGTTGCTGCTGTCCGTAACCTGTATCTGCGCAAAAAGAGCGCAGAGTGTAGTATCAGCACAACCGACCCCATGTGCTGGTAAGTGCCTGGCCTATCCCGGCGAAGTAGTGACAAGCCTAGGACCAGACACCCACATAAACCCGTGCAATTCAATATATATATGTGTACCACAAAATAACAAGAAATAATCAAGTATTAACACAATAAGGAATATCTTAAAGAATTCAACAATTAACCACAGTTAATAATTTCACAAGGAAAAACAAAGTATAATGTAAAACACAAGTAATATCACTTCAAAAAATAGCAAGCAGTTAGCACGGCATCACCCTTCGTGCTTTTACTCTCATCCTCACCAAATAAACAAATAAAGTACACGGCATCACCCTTCGTGCTTTTACTCTCATCCTCACCAAATAAACAAATAAAGTACACGGCATCACCCTTCGTGCTTTTACTCTCATCCTCACATCCATAGTACGGCATGATCCTTCGTACATGGTTAAATAACAGGGCACGGCATGATCCTTCGTGCATAATCAATAAAACATGGCACGGCATTAACCTTCGTGCATAAATAAATAAACATGGCACGGCATCACCCTTCGTGCATTATCACTCTTCCTCACCCAAATAACAATCACAGTTAAGGTAAAAGAAAGAAACAATAATTCATAAACCGTCCCATCAAGGGCAATCAATAATTATCTTCACAACAAGTCTCAACAAAGGAGGACAATAACAATTCATCTGTAATATATCTCAAATAATCATTTTCCAACGACTCACGGTCATACTAGACGCCAGAGTATGGATGCTCGTCACCACAGCCCATACACCGCACTCGATCACATAACACATAACACATAATCCTATTCCCTCAAGCTAGGATAGGAACAAACACTTACCTCGAAAGTTTACGAACGATTCAATCCGTAGCAATGCCTTTTCCTTTCAAATTTGACTCCAATCCAATCGTATCTATACACAATTGATTCAATATCATCAATTCTACTTAACAAACTAGTTCATATTGCTAAATATGATTTTTACAACATTCTGCCCGGAATAGTAAAAATCGACCTCGCCCCGGGCCCACATAGTCGAAACTCAAGTTTCGAACCAAAATAAGTTCACCCAATCTTCCATGAGTTCAAATATACAATTTGTTCTTAAGTTCGACTCCAAAACGAAGTCTAATTCGCAAATTCTTTGAAAGCCCTAACTATACCCATTTCTCAAATTTTCAACCAATTTACACATGTTTAAGCCTAAGGATTTGATTGATGTTGATGAAAAATGAAGAAGACGAGTTAACAATACTTACCCAATGAACTTTGATGAAGAAATGCCTCAAAAATCGCCTAAGAGTTGTGGAGAAGAAAGGATTTTGTGAAAATGGGATAAAATCCCGTAAGTGTTCTGTTTTGGGGTATTAAATCACTGGGCAGCGAATTTGTTCTACGCGATCGCGTGAATTGGGTCGCGATCGCGGAAGGCAAATATTCAACACTACGCGATCGCGTGGACAATGCTGCGATCGCATAGAAGAATTTCGCTGGGTGGCTCATTTGTACTACGCGATCGCGTGAAAAGGGTCGCGATCGCGTTGAAGGAAAACGGAAAGCTACGCGATCGCGTGCAGACGGCTGCGATCGCGTTGAAGAAGAACAGGAAGCTACGCGATCGCATGCAGATGGCTGCGATCGCGTTGAGTAATTTGACAACGCAGTGCGATCGCGTGTACAAGGCCGCGATCGCGTAGAGTAAAATATCTGTGTAAAAATTGCAGAAAATCTGCCAGTTTTCTAAGTCCAAAAACACCCCGAACCACCTCCGAAACACTACCGAGCCCTCGGGCTCCAAACCAAATATGTACACTAACTCAAAAGCATCATACGAACTTGCTCGCGCGATCAAATCGCTAAAATAACATCAAAATCAATGAATTGAGCCTTAAAACTCAAGAATTCTTTAAAATTCCATAATTTCCAAACTTTCCAATTTAAGGCCGAAACAAGTCAAACGACGTCCGTTTTCAACCAAACTTTACAGGAAGCGCTTAACCAATATATATGACCTGTACCGGGCGTCGGAACCAAAATACGAGCCCGATACCCAGTACTTTTTAATCAAAATTCAGTTTCATTTTCCTTAAACATTTTCAGAAAATAATTTAACAGAAAAATTCTTTTACCGGGGTTCTAGACCTCGGATTTCAATTCCGGCATACGCCCAAGTTCCATATTTTTCTACGGATTTTCTGAGACCATCAAATCACGGATCCGGGTCCGTTTACTAAAAATATTGACCAAAGTCAACCATATCAATATTAATATCAAAATTCTTCAACTTTTTCACATATTTCACATATTTCAACATAAATATTTTCCAGCTTTGTGCCCGGACTGTGCACGCAAATCGAGGCAACTATAAATGAGGTTTTCAAGACCTCCAAAGCTCGGAATGATTATTGAACAAGTGATGACCCTTTGGGTCGTCACAATCTCCACCTCTAAAACAACCGTTCGTCCTCGAACGGACAAAAGAAAGAAGTACCCGAGTCAGGAAACAAATGTGGGTAGCGGCTCCGCATATCAGACTCGGACTCCCAGGTCGATGCCTCAGGAGGCTGACCTCTCCACTGAACACGCACAGAAGGATAACTCTTCGACCTCAACTGTCGAATCTGCCGGTCTAGAATAGCCACCGGTTCCTCCTCGTAGGATAGATCATTGTCCAATTGGACAGTACTGAAGTTTAACACATGTGTGGGATCGCCGTCGTATCTCCGAAGCATAGATACGTGAAAAACTGGATGCACGGCTGATAAGCTAGGCGGCAAAGCTAATCTGTAAGCCCCCCCTCCCACTCTGTCTAGAATCTCAAATGGGCCAATATACCTAGGGCTGAGCTTGCCCTTCTTCCCAAACCTCATCACGCCCTTCATAGGCGACACTCGGAGCAATACTCATTCACCAACCATGAAATCTACATCTCGAACCTTACGATCCGCATAAGTCTTCTGCCCTGGACTGAGCTGAACGCAATCTCTCCTGGATAGTCTTGACTTTATCCAAGGCCTCCTGGACTAAGTCTGTACCCAACAACCGAGCCTCTCCCGGTTCAAACCATCCAACCGGTGATCGACATCGCCTACCATACAACGCCTCATACGGAGCCATCCGGATGCTAGATTGGTAACTATTATTGTAGGCGAACTCTGCTAATGGCAGAAACCGGTCCCACGAGCCTCCGAAATCAATAACACAGGCTCGAAGCACGTCCTCGAGAATCCGAATAGTCCTCTCCGACCGGCCATCCGTCCGAGGATGAAATGCCGTACTCAACCGAACCCGGGTGCCTAATTCCCGCCGGACCGCTCTCCGAACCGCGAGGTAAATTGCGTTCCCCGATCATAGATAATAGATATCGGCACCCCACGGAGACGAACAATCTCCCTAATGTAAACCTTCGCTAACCTCTCCGACGAGTAGGAGACAGATATCGGAATAAAGTGTGCTGACTTGGTCAACCTATCAACAATGACCCAAATAGCATCAAATTTCCTCCGAGTCAAAGGAAGTCCACAGTAACGAAGTCCATAGTGATCCGCTCCCATTTCAACTCGGGAATTTCAATCCTCTGGAATACACCACCAGGTCTCTGGTGCTCATATTTCACCTGCCGACAATTTAGACACCGAGCGACATACGCAACGATATCTTTCTTCATTCTGCGCCACCAATAGTGTTGCCGTAAGTCCTGGTACATCTTCGCGGCACCTGGGTGAATAGAATACCGCGAACTGTGGGCCTCTGCTAAGATCAACTCTCGAATCCCTTCGACATTGGGCACACAAACTCGACCCTGCAATTTCAATACCCCATCATCATCTAGGTTTACCTGTGTGGCACCTCCCCGCTGTATTGTATCTCTCAACTCACGCAAATGAGGATCATCAAATTGCCTCTCACGGATACGCTCTAATAAAGAAGAACGAGCGACCGTGCAAGCTAACACTCTGCTAGGCTCAGAAATGTCTAATCTCACGAACCAGTTGGCTAAGGCCTGGACATCTAGAGCTAATGGTCTCTGATTGACCGGAATATATGCAAGACTACCCATGCCGGCATACTTTCTACTCAATGCATCGGCCACCACATTGGCCTTACCCGGGTGATATAATATAGTAACATCATAGTCTTTTAGCAACTCTAACCATCTCCGCTGTCGTAGATTCAACTCCTTCGTTTTGAACAAGTACCGTAGGCTTTTGTGATCGGTGTACACCTCACATGTCACACCATATAGATAATGCCTCCGCTTGATCAAACATGAACCACTGCTGCTAACTCAAGATCATGAACCGGATAATTCTTCTCATGTATTTTTAATTGCCTCGAAGCATAGTCGATAACCTTACCATCTCGCATCAATACCGCTCCAAGACACCGTACGAGATGCGTCACAATAAACCGTATAAGGCCCCGTACCCGTAGGTAGTATCAACACCGGTGCGGTGGTCGAGGCCGTCTTGAGCCTTCGAAAGCTCGCCTCACATTCCTCTCACCACTGAAACCGGACACCCTTCTAGGTCAACCTCGGTCATCGGGGTTGCAATAGAAGAAAACCCCTCTACAAAACGACGGTAAGAACCTCGCTAATCCCAAGAAACTCCGGATCTCTCGTCATCGAAGCTCGGTCGAGGCCAATTCTTGATCGCCTCAATCTTCTTCGGGTCTACTCGAATACCTTCCACGTATACAATGTGACCCATAAATGCTACCGAACTCAGCCGGAACTCACATTTAGAAAATTTGGCATATAGCCGGTTATCTTTCAGAGTCTGACGAACCACTCTGAGGTGCTGCTCGTGCTCTTCCTGGCTGCGGGAGTACACCGGGATGTCATCTATGAAGACTATCACGAACGGATCTAAGTAAGGCCTGAATACCCGATTCATCAACTCCATGAATGCTACTGGGGCATTGGTCAACCCGAAGGACATGACCAAGAACTCATAATGCCCATATCTGGAGCGAAAGGCTGTCTTAGGAATGTCAGCCGCCCTGATCTTCAGCTGATGGTAGCCTGACCTCAAGTCTATCTTAGAAAATACCCTCGCTCCCTGGAGTTGGTCAAACAAATCATCAATCCTCGGCAGTGGATATTTATTTTTGATAGTCACCTTGTTTAACTGCCGGTAATCAATACACATCCACATCGAGCCATCCTTCTTCTTTACAAATAATACAGGTGCTCCCCAGGGGGAAACACTGGGCCTGATAAAGCCCTTCTCAAGAAGATCCTGCAATTGATCTTTCAACTCTTTTAGTTCCGGCGGGGCCATACGATAGGGTGGAATAGAGATGGGCTGAGTACCCGGTGCCAGATCAATACAGAAATCAATATCCCTGTCGGGTGGCATGCCCGGCAGGTCTGAAGGAAAAACCTCCGGAAACTCCCGTGCAATAGGGATCGACTCAATGGAAGGAACTTCTGCGCTGGAATCACGAACATAAGCCAAATAAGCTAGACACCCTTCTCGACCATACGTCGAGCCTTAACATAAGAAATAACAGTGCGAACGGAGTGGCTTGAGGTACCCTTCCACTCTAATCGGGGTGATTCTGGCAAGGCTAAGGTGACAGTCTTAGCATGACAATCAAGAATAGCATGGTATGGGGACAACCAGTCCATCCCCAATATGACATCAAAATCTACCATATCCAAGAGCAACAGATCAACACGGGTCTCAAGACCCCCAAATATAACTACGCACGAACGATGCACCCGATCGACTACAATAGAGTCACCCATTGGCGTAGCCACATAAACTGGAATATCCAGAGCATAGCTGGGCACAGCCAAATACGGTGCGTAGTAGGAAGACACATAGGAATATGTAGATCCAGGGTCAAATAATACTGAAGCACCTCTGCCACACACAAGAATGGTACCTGTAATCACGGCATCTGATGCCTCTGCCTCTGGCCTGGCTGGTAAAGCATAGAATCGGGGATCTGCACCTCCCCTCTGAGCTACGTCTCTAGGATGGCCATCAACTGGCTGACCTCTACCTCTGGCTGGACGGTCTCCACCTCTACGGTCTCGACCTCCACCTCTATAATCTCTACCCCCGCCTCGGGCTGGCTGGGCAGGCTGAGGGTCAGCTGGGGCCTGAATCATAGGACGAGGACCTCGCTGCCGAGAGTTGCCCGCTGCTATAGGGCAATTCCTGATAAAATGACCTGGGTCACCACAACCGTAGCAACTCTTAGACTGATAGGGCTGCTGGCCCTGACGACCCGAATGGCCTCCACGAACACTCTGAAGAGGCTGAGCATTAATAGGAGACTGGTCCGAATAATGCCCCCGAGAACCACGATCACCTGATCCACCCTGTGAAGCCTGAAGGCGGAATGAAAAGGCCTGGAGGACTGGCCTCTATCAAAGGATTCTCTGCTACCAGAGGAAGAACCACCAAACCTGCCTGAATGACGAGGCCTCTTATCCGAAGAATAACCGCCTCCCCTAGCAAGAGCCATCTCAACTCTGTGTGCGTGCTGCATTGGCTGCCTCCTGAAATGATATGTCACTCCCCACGCCCATAGCCATCTGGAGTCTAATCGGCCGATTAAGCCCATCTATAAACCTGCGGACCCTCTCCCGCTCTGTGGGAAGTATCACCACTGCATGACGAGCCAAGTCGATAAATCTCGTCTCATACCGTGTAACTGTCATAGTGCCCTGACGGAGGCGCTCAAACCGCCTCCGAAGTACATCCCGCCGAGTAGCAGTGGAGAAACTTCTCCATGAATAGTTCCGCAAACCGGTCCCATGATAAAGTCGGGGACCCCGCCGGTCGAGTCGGGCAATAATCTCTCCACCAAGTCTTGGCGGATCCTGTAGTCTGAAGGTACCGAAGTCAACTCCGTTTGTCTCCACAATCCCCATAGTCTTGAGAATCTCACGGCAATTGAATAAGAAGTCCTGAGGATCCTCTGATGCGGCTCCACCGAATGTAGTGGTAAATAGCTTGGAGAACCGATCAAGCCTCCATAACGAATCGTAAGTCATGGCCGCTCCATCACCGGCATGAGCCGCGGTACTCGACCGAGTGGCCACGACTGGACGACCATCGGTGCTCGAGGCCGAGGAGCCACCGGCTCGGTGAGTACGAGCGACAGGAGTCCGGGCCCCTCCTCCGGCCTGAGAAGTGGCTGGGGCAACCGATAATAAACCCGCTCCGGCAATGCTGTCCATGAATCCCGCTATCCCGACCAAAGCATCCCGGAGATCCGGGTAACTAAAGCCTCTCCGGGACTCGAGTCGGGCCCACCTGGAGCCGCCGGAACCGAACCTCCTCGTCAATCTCAATACGAGGCTCCACCTCTCGAGTAGCTGCTCGGGTCGAGCTCTACCCCTACCACGGCCTCTCGATACGGCCTTGGCCCCCGCCCTCGCGCGAGCCGCTCGGGGCTCGGCCGTCGGTCGGCGGACGAAGACGCGTGTCCTTACCATCCGCGAAAGGACATAATAGAAATTCAATCAGCAATCGAGGAACAAGTCGCACGACAAGAAAGAACAAACGAGAGACTCTTTCCTAACTCAATAGACTCGGAGGACAAGTACGGACGTCTCCGTACCTACCTCTCAAACTCTACTAAGCTTGTTCGTGAGTGGTGAGACCTATGTAACCTAGTGCTCTAATACCAACTTGTCACGACCCGGATTTTCCCCCAACATCGGGATCGTGATGGCGCCTACTCGTGGTAGCTAGGCAAGCCACCGTATTCATACTATCCCGTTTTTAACACAATCTTAATTAAATAAATGCGGAATACTTTATCGAAATAGAAATAACTAATTACAAGATGAAAATCATACGGAAATCCTCTACCCAAGACGTGGAGTCACCAACTCACAAACTACTATGGAATACTACACATAAAAGTCTGAAGAAATATAACACAATTCTGTTTGTCTCGGAACAAAGAGACTCCAACTAATAATATAAATAAAGAGAGAGACGCCGGGCCTGCAGACGCCTGCAAGCTACCTCGGTCTCAAATATGATCAACTCCCACGCAATCTACTTACTGCTGCCGCTGCTGCTGTCCGTAACTTGTATCCGCGCAAAAAGAGCGCAGAGTGTAGTAGCACAACCGACCCCATGTCTGGTAAGTGCCCGGCCTATCCCGGTGAAGTAGTGACGAGACTAAGGCCAGTCACCCACATAAACCTGTACAGTTGAAATATATATACATATACAACAGCAGAAAACGTTAACGAACAAGTATTAACACAATAAGGAATATCTTAAAGAATTCAACAATTAACCACAGTTAATAATTTCACAAGGAAAAATAAAGTATAATGTAAAACACAAGTAATATCACTTCAAAAAATAGCAAGCAGTTGCACGGCATCACCCTTCGTGCTTTTACTCTCATCCTCACCAGATAAACAAATAAAGTACACGGCATCACCCTTTGCCGGGGACGCTACATTCGTGTTTTGGTTTGGATCGATTTTTTATCAAACCACGAACAGCCCTAACAATAGCAATCTGAATGCTAATGAACTTAAAAAGTCGACGGAATGTTGATGAAGTTAAACAGTCGACAGAATACACGTGACACCAGCAAGTTAAATACAAGGGAAAGAACAAAATAAAGACATAAAAAATTGCTCCAACTGTATTGCTGAGTTGATGCATTACACGATAGGCTTGCCGAGATACAATTAGTTACTTATTCCTTGAAGCAAAACTGAACAAGATTTCAGCCCTTTCACATTTTCTTGAAAGATGGCGTTGGAGAAGTTGGAGGCTTCAAGTCCTCATACCTGTTCATTGCAAGGAAAGGCAGTACATTCAGTTTCATGGCGCTGCTTACAGAAGCAAAAGAAGGGACAAACATGGCATAGATTCTGTCATTGTTTCATCCGTCAGGAGGATCGAATATATAAAAAATGGCAGCTCGGTGCACTAAGCTCTCGCTATGTGCAGGGTCCGGGGAAGGGTCGGACCTAGTATCAAATATTACATAGGCGAGTTTGTCTAAACGCAAGAATAAGAAGGCATAGGGAGTCAACTAACGGGACTCTTGCATGGCAAAAGATTAAAGAGGTGTTCGTTTTAAAGCATTAGCATGCTTTTCATCCCCTGATTTCTCTACAGTTGGAAGCTGAGTCTTGTCTTTTTGTGACACGGTTGGTGCATTTGGTGACGGCAAAATGGGGTGGGTGGGTTTTGAGGTTATCGTATATGATCATGGTGTAGCCATAAGATAAGTCAGACCACATAATAACATCAAGACAAGCAATAGAACGGGGACTATCATGACTCGACATAGAGTATTTTATTCAACTCATTTTTATCTAGTTTTCTATTCTTTTCAGGATAAATATCTGATAAAAAAACTGGACTCAGAGTCTGAAAATATATGGTCAAGTTATTAAAAAGAAATTTCCACTTATCCCCAAATAGGAAAAAATGAAGGATATATAGCTGTTATCCTGTTACTATCAAAATTGATGCAGTGGAATCTGTCAAGTTAAAAGCTATCTCTACTTACATAGGGTAGGGAGAGTGAGAAGAAGCTGAACTTGTTGAAGGATCTTCCCCCGCAGAATTGGTAGCGCTACTGATTACCATATCATTGCCTCCAGTAAGTGGTGATATAACTTCCACTGCTGGTGAGGCTTTCATACCACTTGGTGTTGGAGTTGGGGAGGTTGGTGGCTTTAAATCTTCATAACTGGAAACAAAAATCAGTCAGTAAATGATTAAATTGTCCAAAGACAATTCCACTTGAAGACACTCGGCAATCTATAGAAACTAAGGAAGAAGAGACTAGACAAGTAATTCCGACAAGATAAATGCCGCCAGTGAACCAGAAAAAAATTGAAGAAATTTGACATCAAAGTTGTCCAACGTGTCGAAAGAAGGCCTATCGCTACTTACAAAGGGTAGGGAGAATGACAAAAAGCTACAGTATGCGAAGGATCTTTCTCAGTGGAAATGGTAGCGATGCTAGGTGAGATGGCATTGCCTCCAGCAAGTTGTGATATAATTTCTGCTGATATTGACGCTTTCGCACCACTTGGTGTTGGACTTGGAGATGTAGGTGGCTTTAAATCTTCATAACTGTCAAGATTGAATTAGTCAGCAAATAAGCTACTCTATAATTGGTGTTTAATTAGTTGGACTAACTCGAGGAATGACTTAACGCAGTGTATGGAGATAAAGGCCTTGCTGTTAGCAATTCTGCTTTGTCAGAACTACCATCAACAGAGGCTACCGTATCGGGTTTCCCATCTTCTGCTCCACTGGGAGGATTTGGAGTAG
The DNA here is from genome assembly GCA_032618575.1 of Nicotiana noctiflora. NCBI lineage: Eukaryota > Viridiplantae > Streptophyta > Magnoliopsida > Solanales > Solanaceae > Nicotiana > Nicotiana noctiflora. The sequence goes on along the minus strand of JASVEL010006150.1, from coordinate 30,252 downwards.
GAGATGTCAGCGGTTTAAGATCTTCGTAACTGCAATAATAACAGTAACGATCAGTGAATGATTCTGGGATGTCTAGTCTTTGCATTTTGTATAAAGTCAACAACAGTGAAAATTAAGGAGAAGAGGCTGAAAATGAGCTTACGATGTATAAGGTGAGGAAGGAGTTGTTTTCTTTTTCTCTGTCTGTTGAGTTGTGCTATCCATTTCAGGGATGGAGCTTTCTGAAGAATTTTTTTCGGAAGAAGAAGGTGGTGAATCGTTTGCTACCACTGTTGACACTGCTTTTCTCTCTTTGGACGAACCTGTGCCGATGCTAGGGGTTGGAGTAGGAGATGTTGGTGGCTTTAGATCTTCATAGCTTCCAGAAGAAAAAGAAAAAAAGCATCTAAATTAATTTGAAGAGGAAACATACACCTAATAGAAAATAAATAAAAATCAAGCTTACGCAGCATATGGAGAGAGTGACGCTGCTGCCTTTAACTTTGTTTCAGCCAGTTTTCTCTCGAGTGAGGTGCCAGGGATCTCAGGCGTAATACTGCTTGAAGCTGCAGGCTTTTGTAAATCACCAGCTTCCTAGAAATAATGGGTGGAATAAGTTTAAAACAGAAGATTCCTTCCAAAATAGGAAAAATGAAGTAATATTTGATAAAGATTATTGAATGCCTCAGTATCATATTTTTGTATAAAAGCCAATTTGGTCAATATCATCTCTCTGTTTTCCATGACGAACTAAATATAATTACCTTGATTGGAGAAACCTCAACACATTGGGGAGGTATTTTTGCAAGAAGGTCCTCCATGGGGGTCAGTGGTGCTGTTGTTTCTGCAATTACTTCAACCACTTTACAGTATGAAAGGCTACGGTTTTTGGCCATTACTGCCAGTAGTTCTGCCACCTGATTTTATCAATCAGAGTTGTCTTAATTAGCTTCTAACTGTAAATTGCTAGCTCTTCATGTAAATACAATTTGTGAGACTTAGCAAATACCTCAACCACTTTTCTCATTGTCAATAGAATTCGTACAACTTTATAAGATGTTCAAGAAAGTAAGTACCTCTTATAAAGAGGAGATACCCCTAAAAGCTTTGTTAAAATGCTATTGGATGATGCTAAACAATATGCATGTGATTTTTAACTCATAGTCGCTCATAAAAAAATTAGCCATTTTGGATTCTGTATGTAATTCATTTCGGTGCACCTATTGGATCATACATTATGTCCTGTTGGACTACTGTTCTTGTGAAATTTGAACTACAAAATAACGTTTTAACCTTAAGAAGTCAATCCATACTTTTAGTTGAAACTTGACACAAAAAAAGAAAAGAAAAAAAAAAGAACTTTTCACTGAGCAGAATATAAAACAGTAGCTAGTGCAATTCTAAACATGAAAATTATTTATGGAAACTATTATCTATCTCGGAACACGGTAAACCACATCACAAGCCCATTGAATTTACACGTTGGAATGTATTTTCATGTCATGTCAAATTTTATTAAAGTAGATAACATATCAACTTACACTAGAGAGGTATATGCTTGAAGAAATTCTAGTTGCAAATAAAGATTTGTAAATACCTGGAGGTTCGACACTTGACCACCAAATAAAGTATCTTCCTCCGAAAGAGTAATATTATGAGTTTCTTTGTAAGAATCAGTAGGACGTTCCATTCCTCCAGGTCGCACAATCTGAAATAGCAGGGTGAAATTTAAGCAGCACATTGCAGCTCACAGAAATCCAGATCACGTTACTTTTGTATTTTTCCAATGCATAATACAGAAGAACTCACAGTATAAGGAAGCCCACTTGCAAGCAGTGCCTCTTCTGCTTTCCTTTTCCAAACGAGGACTCCCCAAAACAAACTTCCATAACAGAAGAAAAAGGAGAGTCAATGATCAAATAGAATCATTTTCAAATTTAAAGCCAAATACATCTTTTGGGTACTCTCATGTGAATCAGAAGAATCCAGACATACTTGAGAATGGCTGCAGGAAAACCGACTTTGTTTGTTCCCAAAGATGTGAGCAAGATAAAGTGGTCAACTTTTGCAATAGTTGCTGCAAGGAGAAAGACAACAACTTTCTGTCACTCATTCTATGTTAGTTTGAGTAATTTATTGGCAGCACATCTGACTTTAGTCAATAGTCAATACCAATTGCTTCTATAGGAACTAATTGAAGAGGACAACATGAGAAGAAATTATCTAGTATAGCATTTCCCTATAACAGTATGAGCAAATAGTGAGGAAGTCTACAACTAAAATCAGAACTCTTTTTACCTGCATCAATAAGGTTCTTAGTGGCTTGGTAATCAATTCTATATGGTCCAGTAACATCAAAGATCTCCTTCTCACTGGCACCAATGCAACATATAACGATAGATGCATTGCCCAGTGCAGGCCTAATCCGATCAATTTTCTCCAAATCGCATTCCACAATTTCAAGCTTCTCTATAGCTGGGCTAAAGACCAAATGTAACATGTGATGTTCCAAAGAAGCACATTTACTCTAAACTGCTAATATCATAATCAGTTACCAGTTGTCCTTTCCACATCAATCATACCTTTTGCTCCTCCATCCGCAGCATTCTCAAGTTTCATCTGCTCAACGCTCTGTGACAAGGAACACTTGATGAGTTAAAGGATCTAGACGCACATTAACCAGTAAAATTGATATGTTTCCACTAGTCAGAACTTTTACTTTGACAAGAGGTTGAGCTCTTTGAGCACTCCGAACTCCCGCTCGAACTTTAAAGCCTAATTTCAAAAGCTCCCTGAAAACATTCTGGTCTATCAGAAATATAGAAATAGTAGGTTTATTAGATTTATATACTCTAAAGTCAATGTTCCCCAAAAAAAAATACAACCTTACAGTCCGAGAACCAACTTTACCGGTTGCACCGGCAACAAAAACAAGATTTCCATCTTTGGATTTGACATCTTTTGCAGGTTCCAATGAGCTAACTTTTGCTGCACATTCAGATATCCATAACTATAACACTACTTAGAAGGTTGCAAATTTGTCAAGTACATCTAAACCACAACATAGAGAAATAAATAAATTTGTTTCCTTCTAGAGATGGTTCCACAGGAAATCATCCTTTAAAAGGTCTCCAAATCATGCTTATAGAAGCTAATAGAAGATCATTCGGAAAAGGCAAAATAATACATCACAATAATTCATCTATTTGAAGTTTATAAATCGAGGAGTTTCTACCTCTAGATATTCTCGATTATAAAAGATGCCTAATAGGAATAACTTCACACTCTACTATAAGCATTAAGCTGCTTTTGATTCACGTACCACTTTCCTGATTGAGACTATCCACCATTTACAAGTTTACTTCATTGCCAGTGCTAGCTAAATTTAGTTATTATCAAACATTTAAATGCTTTCCTTTCCACTGTTAGCTGTAATTAGATGAAAGCCGAGCCAAATTACAGAGGGCAAGGAGAAAAAATCTAGAATAAAAGGTAGATGGTGCACTAAGCTCCCGCTATGCCCAAGGTCGGGAAGCCATCGACCACAAGAGTCTATGGACCACAAGGTAGATGGAAGCCATCGGCCACAAGAGTCTATTGTATGCAGCCTTATCTTGCATTTTTGCAAGAGACTGTTTTCATGGCTCGAACCCGTGACCTCCCGGTCGCATGACAACAACTTTACCAGTTATGCCGAAGCTCCCCTTTGGAAAAGATCTAGAATCTGATTAGTAATTGTATCTAGTTAACTTCAGAAAAACATTTGGAGCTAAAAATGTGACATTTTTGGAAGGAAATTGACAAAGATTGCAATTTTCCTTTCTAAATTAATACTTCATGTTTGAGAATTAGAGATTTTGGAAATTAAGTCTATCCCACATTACCTACATTAGTTATATTTATTCAGTATGTAGGAATACAAGCAATTACACAAGATAATCAGCTGTAATTTTTTTTAGCCCATACGTAAAACATAAACTCCAACTAAAATTGCATTACCTAAAGTCTGAGCTCTGAAACGAAGGCATTTGAGGTTCTTGGAATTTGGGTGGTATCTCTTTGTATTAGTTTGAATCAAAGTAAGAGGCTGTCCACACAAAAATGGCTTCTCTGCTAAACCATTTCGGGGTATATTGCTGGTGATGAGAGACTGTAGGCAGCGCAGTTCCATTGCTGACATTTTTGATTTTGTTGGAAATCAGCAAATTAAAGTGAAAAGAAACTGTTGTAGTTCTGTGTTTAAACGGTTGGCCGGAATAAGCCATGTGGATGTAAAGGTCCCCAATATACATTTTCAGGAGATCCTGACCACATAGTGTATATCATAGCTACTCTTATAAATAAATTATTCAATATTATCTATAAAAATAATCTTTTTTTTGTTTAATATTGACTTCCAGAATTAAAAAAGATTGGACAGTGTAGGTGTACTTGTTAGGAATAAACCCCAACAGAAATAATATTCATGGTAATAACAACGGAATAATAACGTAGTGCCGAGACATTGTGATCAAGAATAAAAATAACAACAAGAACACAAAGATTTTAACATGGAATATCCTTTTGGATAAAGAAAAATTACGGGCCCGAAAGGAACAAAGTAATCCACTATAATGAGGAATTTTACACTCCGTAATCCCTAGTAAATACTCCAGGAACCACTTTACACTTAAAAAAAATAACCCTCTTTTGAGATTCTCACATCACTATAATGTCGCTCACACTCTCTCTTTTTTCCTCACATTAATTTTACTGCGCTAATGCTCTCAGATACATTTCTCTACGAGATTGATGCGTAAAAATGAGAGCCAAAGCTCTTCTTTTATTGTGTTGAGCACCCAATCTTCCACCAATCGAAACGATTGGTTATTGCATTTCTTTGTCTAACGCCTACTATTTTTGAGAATTTGCAAATTTACAAACAAGAGGGGTTGCTCTGATGGTAAGCAACCTTCATTTCCAACCAAGAGGTTGTGAGTTCGAGTCTCCCTAAGAACAAGGTGGGAAGTTCTTGGAGGGAAGGACGTCAGGGGTCTATTTGAAAACAACCTACCTCTCTACCCCAGGATAGGGGTAAGGTCTACGTACACACTACCCTCCCTAAATTCCACTAAGTGAGATTATACTAGGTTGTTGTTGTTGTTGTTGCAGATTTACAAATCAAATCCAAAATAAGTCATGATGGAATGTGACACTTTTTATTCCTTCTCTTTTTTTCATTTATAGGGATGGACTCCACAAATCTCTTCTTCCAGACTCATTCACCTGAAGGAGGTAACATCGGACATCTAGCTTAAGTGCACGTCGAGAAGTTCTTTGCACTATTCAAACTTGTCTCTTGGTACCACCTTGGCCAGCATATTTGCAGGATTCTCATCTTCAAGACTTTTAGAGATTCATTCTCTACTATTTCTCGAATCCAGTAATATTTCACGTCAATATGTTTGGTCCTTGTATGGTACATGTAGTTCTTGCTAAGGTCTATTGCACTTTGACCGTCACAATAGACGACATACTCCTTCTGCAATCCAAGCTCTTGAAGGAACCATTTCAACCATAACATCTCCTTGCCATCTTTAGTAGAGGCAATATACTCCGCTTCAGTTGCAGAGAGTGCGACACACTTTTGCTACCTTGATTGCGATGATATAGCCCCCTTAAAAATGTAAATAAATATCCAATAGTGGATTTTCTGTTATCAATGTCACATGTTATATCAACATATGTATAGCCCTTCAAGATTGGATCAGATCCTCCAAAGCACACACAATCTCTGCATGTTTCCCGGATGAAATGAAAAAGGGATTCAAGTAACAGGAGAAAGGTTTACCATTCCCTCTCGGCTACCTGAGTATCCACTTGACTGCTTCGTTGGGATATTCAAAAAACTGCTGACAATACGAAATGCTTCAGCAATATAGAGTTTAGTGCATACCATTGAATACATCAAACTTCTAATGGCAGAGGAATACGGAACTTTAGTCATGCTCTCATTTTCCTCCATTATTGTAAGACACATCTAGCTTCTTGCTTAACTTTAGATGATTAGCAAGAGGTGTGTTGACTGGCTTTATATTCTTCATGTTGAAGCATTCCAGTATATGTTTAATGTACTTCTCCTGAGATAAGCACAACAATATGCTTGTTTGCTTTTGAACTATTTTCATGCCCAGAATTTATTGTGCTGGGCCCAAGTCCTTCATAACAAATGACTTGGACAAATCTCCTTTCAACTTTGCGATCAACTCCTTGTCTTTTCCTATAATTAAAATGTCATCCATATATAACAACAAAAAATAATAGAATTATTGTCAAAAAATCTTTTAAAGTATACACATATATCAGAATATGCCTTTATGTAAGTTTGACTTTTCATGAATGAGTCAAATGTGATTCCTTTTGGCTACTTTCAATCCTTCTGGCTGCTCCATGTAGATCTCCTCTTTCAAATTTTCCTAAAGAAATGCAGTTTTCATGTCCAACTGCTCCCCTTCAAGATCTAGGCTAGCTGCTAAGCTTAAGATTGTTCGAATAAAAGTCATTTTGACAACAATTGAATTTTTTTGTCAAAATCAACACCTTTCTTCTGTTCGCAACCTTTTACCACTAATCTAGCTTTGTATCTGACTAGCTTACCATTTCTATCTTTCTTGTGTTTAAAGATCCATTTGCATTTGAGTGGTCTTTTACCCTTTGAAAATTTAACTAGCTTGTATGTGCCATTTCTCTACAGAGATTTCATCTCTTCTTTCTTGTCTTTTATCCACTAGTTCTTTTATGGATGGGACAACACCTCCTCAAGACTTTTTGGCTCCCCCTCATCACTGATCAGATCATACTCTGTAGATGGGTACTGCATCACTCTACCATTAGCCTCTATGATATCTTTAAAGACCGAGGTTGTTCTTCTTATTGAGTGGGGTACTCCAATTGCTTGACATCATCATCAAGTTGCTCCCCCTGCTCAATGACCTCACCAGGTTGCTCCCCCTACTTGGCAACCTCATCGGCCCTACTTTTTGGACTTGTGGGATTGTTAGAAGTAGAATGAATGGTAACAAGGTTAGGGATTATACCATTCTTTGCCTTATCTAACTGATCATCTACAACTCCAACTTCACTTTCTCGGAAGATTACATCTCTACTTCTAATGACCTTCTTCTTTATAGGATCCCTCAATTTGTACCCGAACTCTTCATCTCCATATTCGATAAATATGTGGGGAACAGATTTATCATTCACCTTTGTTCTCAGCTTCTTTGGTAGATGTGCAAAAGTTATGCAACCAAACACCTTTAGATGTTAGTAGGACACCTTCTTTTTGGTCCAAACTCTCTCTGGTATGTCAAAATCTAATGGACTGATGGAATCCTATTGATCAGGTAACAGGCTATCTGAACTGCTTCACCCTAGAATGACTTAGGCAGTTTAGCAATTCTGAGCATGCTTCTCACCATCTCGACAATGGTGTTGTTCATTCTCTTAGTTACACAATTGTGTTATGGGGTTCCAGGAACTGTCTTTTTATGTCTCCGATGGTTTGAACAATACTCTTCAAATTCCCTTGAAGTTTACTCACCTCCATTGTCACTTCAGAGATGCTTTAATGTTTTCCCTATCTATCTTTCTACCAGATCATGAAACTTCTGGAAAATATGAAACACCCGATCTTTGGTTTTCATAATATAATCCCATAATTTTCGTGAAACGTCATCAATAAAAGTAACAAAATATTTGTTATTGTCCATAGATTCAATTTTCATTGGACCACAAACATTAGAACATACCAAATCAAGTTTATTTAATTTTCTTTCATGCGATGTATGAAATGAGACTCTATTTTGCTTACCAAATAAACAGTAGTCACACACGTTTACCATTGTACCTTTGGCATAAGAAACTAATGATTTCCTGGAAAGTATCTGCAATTCCTTCTCACTCATATGACCCATTCTTTTGTGCCACAAATTAGCAGAAATCTCATCTTGTGCCGTGTTCAGATCACCTTGGCATATTTCTACATTTGTCCTGTATAACGTGCTATGAGAAACTCCATTTGCAATCACCAATGATCCCTTGGGGAGTCTCTACTTTTGATTTGTAAAATAGTTCTCGTATCCATCTCGGTCTAAAGAAATTCTCGAGATCAAGTTCATTCGCAAACCAGGTACATGCCGCATATCTTTTAGAACCAATGTGCATCCGACATTTGTTTAGATAAAAATGTCATCGATCCCCGTAATCTTTGAGTAACCCGTGTTACCCATTCTTATAGTTCCAAAATCACCAGCTACATATCTGCAAAATAATTCTCTTAGCCATATGGTATGGTACGGTATTGTAGTATCAACCACCCATTTCGACTATAGATTTCCAGGTGCATGCATTCCTCTTCCTTATTTATAAAGAGGACAACATTATCATTGTTTTACACCATGTCGGTAGTGTTATAGTCATTCTTCTACTTTCACCTTTTCTCTTTCTTAGATTTGGATAATCTCTTTTGAAGTGGCTCGGTTGATCGCAATTGTAGTAATTTCTGGTTTTTAATTTGGATCGTTTCTTGGACTTCCCACGACCTCCAGATCTACCATAGTTGCTTGAACTCCTTTGGTAACTCCTGCCTCTACCTTCTGGGATGAGAGCATGTCCTTGATTTCCAAGCTTCTTTCTCATCTTCTCATTGAGTAGAAGAGCCGATATGATGCCTTTCAACTTACTGGTAGTCTTACTATGCAGGATGGTTGTTGCCAAATTATTGTACGAGGATGGCAACAAGTTCAATAGCAAGATGGCTTTATCGCCTTCCTCGATTTTCACTTCGAGGTTGACGAGCTATGTGATTAGTCCATTAAACACATTTCAATATGACAAAAAATCGTACATTTACCATTTGTAGGGCGTATAGCTACTTCTTCATGTACAATTTATTTATTAGGTTTTGGACATGTTTAGGATTTCCAAGCTTTTTCAAATGTCACATTGTCACGACCCAGATTTTCCCCCAACATCGGGATCGTGATGGCGCCTACTCGTAGTAGCTAGGCAAGCCACTGTATTCATACTATCCTGTTTTTAACACAATATTAATTAAATAAATGCGGAATACTTTATCAAAATGGAAATAACAATTCACAAGGTGAAAATCATACCGAAATCCTCTACCCAAGACGTGGAGTCACCAACTCACGAACTACTATGGAATACTACACATATAAGTCTCGAAGGAAATATAACATAATTCTATTTGTCTCGAACAAAGAGACTACAGACTAATAACATAAATAAAAAAAGAGACGCCGGGCTCGCGGACGTCTGCAACCTACCTCGGTCTCAAATATGATTAGCTCCCACGCAATCGGTTTACTGCTGTTGCTGCTCCCGATCGTAACCTGGACTCGTGCAAAAATGCACAGAAGTGTAATATCAAGCACAACCGACCCCACGTGCTTGGTAAGTGCACGGCCTATCCCGTCGAAGTAGTGACAAGCCTAGGACCGTACACCCCCATAAACCTCGTGCAATTCAATATATATATGTGTACCACAAAATAACAAGAAATAATCAAATATTAACACAATAAGGAATATCTTAAAGAATTCAACAATTAACCACAGTTAATAATTTCACAAGGAAAAACAAAGTATAATGGAAACACAAGTAATGTCAAGTCAAGGAATAACAAGCAGTTGTACGGCATCACCCTTCGTGCTTTTACTCTCATCCTCACCAAATAAGCAAATAAAGTACACGGCATCACCCTTCGTGCTTTTACTCTCATCCTCACATCCATAGTACGGCATGATCCTTCGTACATGGTTCAATAACAGTGCACGACATGATCCTTCGTGCATAAATAAATAAACATGGCACGGCATCACCCTTCGTGCATTATCACTCTTCCTCACCCAAATAACAATCACAGTTAAGGGCAAAGAAAGAAACAGTAATTCATAAACCGTCCCATCAAGGGCAATCAATAATTATCTTCACAACAAGTCCCAACAAGGGAGAACAATAACAATTCATCCGTAATATATCTCAAAATAATCATTTTCCAACGACTCACGGTCATACTAGACGCCAGTGTATGGATGCTCGTCACCACAACCCATACACCGCACTCGATCACATAACACATAACACATAATCCTATTCCCTTAAGCTAGGATAGAACAAACACTTACCTCGAATGCTTATGAACAATTCAATCCGTGGAAATGTCTTTTCTTTCAATTTGGCTCCAATCCAACCGTATCTATACACAATTGATTTAATATCATCAATTCTACTCAACAAACTAGTTCATATTGCTAAATATGATTTTTACAATATTCTGCCCGGAATAGTAAAAATCGACCCCGGGCCCACATAATCGAAACTCAAGTTTCGAACCAAAATAAGTTCACCCAATCTTCCATGAGTTCAAATATACAATTTATTCTTAAGTTCGACTCCAAAACGAAGTCTAAATCGCAAATTCTTGAAAGCCCTAACTATACCCATTTCTCAAATTTTCAACCAATTTACACATGTTTAAGCCTAAGGATTTGATTGATGTTGATGAAAAATGAAGAAGACGAGTTAACAATACTTACCCAATGAACTTTGATGAATAAATGCCTCAAAAATCGCCTAAGAGCTGTGGAGAAGAAAGGATTTCGTGAAAATGGGAAAAAATCCCGTAAGTGTTCTGTTTTGGGGTATTAAATCACTGGGCGGAAATTTGTTCTACGCGATCGCGTGAATTGGGTCGCGATCGCGGAAGGAAAATATTCAACACTACGCGATCGCGTGGACAATGCTGCGATCGCGTAGAAGAATTTCGCTGGGTGGCTCATTTGTACTACGCGATCGCGTGAAAAGCGTCGCGATCGCGTTGAAGGAAAACGGAAAGCTACGCGATCGCGTGCAGACGGCTGCGATCGCGTTGAAGAAGGACAGAAAGCTTCGCGATCGCGTTCAGACAACTGCGATCACGTTGAGTAATGTGACAAGGCAGTGCGATCGCGTGTACAAGGCCGCGATCGCGTAGAGTAAAATGTCCGTGTAAAAATTGCAGAAAATCTGCCAGTTTTCTAAGTCCAAAAACACCCCGAACCACCTCCGAAACACTCCCGAGCCCTCTGGGCTCCAAACCAAATATGTACACTAACTCAAAAGCATCATACGAACTTGCTCGCGCGATCAAATCGCTAAAATAACATCAAAATCAATGAATTGAGCCTTAAAACTCAAGAATTCTTTAAAATTCCATAATTTCCAAACTTTCCAATTTAAGGCCGAAACACGTCAAACGACGTCCGTTTTCAACCAAACTTTACAGGAAGCGCTTAACCAATATATATGACCTGTACCGGGCGTCGAAACCAAAATACGAGCCCGATACCAGTACTTTATAATCAAACTTCAGTTTCATTTTCCTTAAACATTTTCAGAAAACAATTTAACAGAAAAATTCTTTTACTGGGGTTCTAGACCTCGGATTTCAATTCCGGGCATACGCCCAAGTTCCATATTTTTCTACGGATTTTCTGAAGTAGTCAAATCACGGATCCGGGTCCGTTTACCAAAAATGTTGACCAAAGTCAACCATATCAATATTAATATCAAAATTCTTCAACATTTTCACATATTTCACATATTTCAACATAAATATTTTCCAACTTTGTGCCCGGACTGTGCAAGCAAATCGAGGCAACTATAAATGAGGTTTTCAAGACCTCAAAAGCTCGGAATAATTAATTAAATAAGTGATGACCCTTTGGGTCGTCACAATCTCCACCTCTAAAACAACCGTTCGTCCTCGAACGGACAAAAGAAGAAGTACCCGAGTCAGGAAACAAGTGTGGGTAGCGGCTCCGCATATCAGACTCGGACTCCCAGGTCGATGCCTCAGGAGGCTGACCTCTCCACTGAACACGCACCGAAGGATAACTCTTCGACCTCAACTGTCGAACCTGTCGGTCTAGAATAGCCACCGGCTCCTCCTCGTAAGATAGATCATTGTCCAATTGGACAGTAACTGAAGTCTAACACATGTGTGGGATCGCCGTGGTATCTCCGAAGCATAGATACGTGAAACACTGGGTGCACGGCTGATAAGCTAGGCGGCAAAGCTAATCTGTAAGCCACCCCTCCCACTCTATCTAGAATCTCAAATGGGCCAATATACCTAGGGCTGAGCTTGCCCTTCTTCCCAAACCTCATCACGACCTTCATAGGCGACACTCGGAGCAATACTCGTTCACCAACCATGAAATCTACATCTCGAACCTTACGATCCGCATAAGTCTTCTGCTTGGACTGAGCTGAACGCAATCTCTCTTGAATAGTCTTGACCTTATCCAAGGCCTCCTGAACTAAGTCTGTACCCAACAACCGAGCCTCTCCCGGTTCAAACCATCCGACCGGCGATCGACATCGCCTACCATACAACGCCTCATACGGAGCCATCCGGATGCTAGATTGGTAACTCGTTATTGTAGGCGAACTCTGCTAATGGCGGAAACCGGTCCCACGAGCCTTCGAAATCAATAACACAGAGCTCGAAGCATGTCCTCGAGAATCCGAATAGTCCTCTCCGACCGGCCATCCGTCCGAGGATGAAATGCCGTACTCAACCGAACCTGGGGTGCCTAATTCCCGCCGGACCGCTCTCCATAACCGCGAGGTAAACTGCGTTCCCCGATCAGAGATAATAGATACTGGCACCCCACGGAGACGAACAATCTCCCTAATGTAAACCTCCGCTAACCTCTCCAACGAGTAGGAGACAGATATTGGAATAAAGTGTGCTGACTTGGTCAACCTATCAACAATGACCCAAATAGCAATCAAATTTCCTCCGAGTCAAAGGAAGTCCAGGAACGAAGTCCATAGTGATCCGCTCCCATTTCCACTCGGGAATTTCAATCCTTTGGAACACACCACCAGGTCTCTCTGGTGCTCATATTTCACCTGCCGACAATTTAGACACCGAGCGACATACGCAACGATATCTTTCTTCATTCTGCGCGCCACCAATAGTGCTGCCGTAAGTCCTGATACATCTTCGCGGCGCCCGGGTGAATAGAATACCGCGAACTGTGGGCCTCTGCTAAGATCAACTCTCGAATCCCTTCGACATTGGGCACACAAACTCGACCCCGCAATTTCAATACCCCATCATCATCTAGGTTTGCCCTGTGTGGCACCTCCCCGCTGTACTGTATCTCTCAACTCACGCAAACGAGGATCATCAAATTGCCTCTCACGGATACGCTCTAATAAGGAAGAACGAGCGACCGTGCAGGCTAACACTCTGCTAGGCTCAGAAATGTCTAATCTCACGAACCGGTTGGCTAAGGCCTGGAACATCTAGAGCTAATGGTCTCTGATTGACCGGAATATATGCAAGACTACCCATGCCGGCATACTTTCTACTCAATGCATCGGCCACCACATTGGCCTTACCTGGGTGATATAATATAGTAACATCATAGTCTTTTAGCAACTCTAACCATCTCCGCCGTCGTAGATTCAACTCCTTCTGTTTGAACAAGTACCGTAGGCTTTTGTGATCAGTGTACACCTCACATGTCACACCATATAGATAATGCCTCCAGATCTTTAAGGCATGAACCACTGCTGCTAACTCAAGATCATGAACCGGATAATTCTTCTCATGTATCTTTAATTGCCTCGAAGCATAAGCGATAACCTTACCATCCTGCATCAATACCGCTCCAAGCCCTGTACGAGATGCGTCACAATAAACTGTATAAGGCCCTGTACCTGTAGGTAGTACCAACACCGGTGCGGTGGTCAAGGCCGTCTTGAGCTTCTGAAAGCTCGCCTCACACTCCTCTGACCACTGAAACTGGACACCCTTCTAGGTCAACCTGGTCATCGGGGCTGCAATAGAAGAAAACCCCTCTACAAAACGACGGTAGTAACCTGCTAATCCCAAGAAACTCCGTATCTCAGTCACTGAAGCTGGTCGAGGCCAATTCTGGACTGCCTCAATCTTCTTTGGGTCCACCTGAATACCCTCCACAGATACAATGTGACCCAGAAATGCTACCGAACTCAGCCAGAACTCACATTTAGAAAATTTGGCATATAGCTGGTTATCTTTCAGAGTCTGAAGAACCACTCTGAGGTGCTGCTCGTGCTCTTCCTGGCTGCGGGAGTACACCAGGATGTCATCTATGAAGACTATCACGAACAGATCTAAGTAAGGCCTCAATACCCGATTCATCAACTCCATGAATGCTGCTGGGGCATTGGTCAACCCGAAGGACATGACCAAGAACTCGTAATGCCCATATCTAGAGCGAAAGACTGTCTTAGGAATGTCAGACGCCCTGATCTTCAGCTGATGGTAGCCCGACCTCAAGTCTATCTTAGAGAATACCCTCGCTCCCTGGAGTTGGTCAAACAAATCATCAATCCTCGGCAGTGGATATTTATTTTTGATAGTCACCTTGTTTAACTGCCCGTAATCAATACACATCCGCATCGAGCCATCCTTCTTCTTTACAAATAATACAGCGTGCTCCCAAGGGGAAACACCGGGCCCGATAAAGCCCTTCTCAAGATCCTGCAACCGATCTTTCAACTCTTTTAGCTTCGGCGGGCCATACGATAGGGTGGAATAGAGATGGGCCGAGTGCCCGTGCCGCATCAATACGAAATCAATATCCCCGTCGGTGGCACGCCCGGCGTGTCCGACGGAAAACCTCGAGAAACTCCCGTGCAATATGGACCGACTCAATGGAAAGAACCTCTCGCGCTGGAATCACGAACATAAGCCGGATAAGCTAGACACCCCTTCTCGACCATGCGTCGAGCCTTAACATAAGAAATAACAATGCGAACGGAGTGGCTTGAGGTACCTTTCCACTCTAGTCGGGGGGATTCTGGCAAGGCTAAGGTGACAGTCTTAGCATGACAATCAAGAATAGCATGGTATGGGGACAACCAGTCCATCCCCAATATGACATCAAAATCTACCATATCCAAAAGCAACAGATCAACACGGGTCTCAAGACCCCCAAATATAACTACGCACGAACGATGCACCCGATCGACTACAACGGAGTCACCCACTGGTGTAGCCACATAAACTGGAATATCCAGAGCATAGCTGGGCACAGCCAAATATGGTGCGAAGTAGGAAGACACATAGGAATATGTAGATCCAGGGTCGAATAATACTGAAGCACCTCTGCCACACACAAGAATAGTACCTGTAATCACGGCATCTGATGCCTCTGCCTCTGGCCTGGCTGGTAAAGCATAGAATCGGGGATCTGCACCTCCCCTCTGAGCTGCGTCTCTAGGACGACCATCAACCGGCTGACCTCTACCTCTCGCTGGACGGTCTCCACCTCTACGGTCTCGACCTCCACCTCTATAATCTCTACCCCCGCCTCTGGCTGGCTGGGCAGGCTGAGGGTCAGCTGGGGCCTGAATCATAGGACGAGGACCTCGCTGCTGAGAGTTGCCCGCTGCTATAGGGCAATTCCTGATAAAATGACCTGGGTCGCCACAACCGTAGCAACTCCTAGACTGATAGGGCTGCTGGCCCTGACGACCTGAATGGCCTCCACGAACACTCTGAAGAGGCTGAGCATTAATAGGAGACTGGTCTGAATAATGCCCCCGAGAACCACGATCACCCGATCCACCCTGTGAGGCCTGAAGGGCGGAATGAAAAGGCCTGGAGGACTGGCCTCTATCAAAGGATTCTCTGCTACCAGAGGAAGAACCACCAAACCTGCCTGAATGACGAGGCCTCTTATCTCTGCATGCTGCATTGGCTGCCTCCTGAAATGATATGTCACTCCCCACGCCCATAGCCATCTGGAGTCTAATCGGCTGATTAAGCCCATCTATAAATCCGCGGACCCTCTCCCACTCCGTGGGAAGTATCACTACTGCATGACGAGCCAAGTCGATAAATCTCGTCTCATACTGTGTAACTGTCATAGTGCCCTGATGGAGGCGCTCAAACTGCCTCCGAAGTACATCCCTCCGAGTAGCAGGGAGAAACTTCTCCATAAATAGTTCCGCAAACTGGTCCCATGATAAAGCTGGGGACCCTGCTGGTCGAGTCAAGCAATAATCTCTCCACCAAGTCTTGGCGGATCCTGCAAGTCTGAAGGTACAAAAGTCAACCCCGTTTGTCTCCACGATCCCCATAGTCTTGAGAATCTCATGGCAACTGAATAAAAAGTCCTGAGGATCCTCTGATGCGGCTCCACTGAATGTAGTGGTAAATAGCTTGGAGAACCGATCAAGCCTCCATAACGAATCGGAAGTCATGGCCGCTCCATCGCCGGCATGAGCTGTGGTACCCGACTGAGTGGCCACAGCTGGCTGAACCACTGGTGCCTGAGGCTGAGGAGCTACTGGCTCCGGAGTATGAGCAATAGGAGTCTGGGCCCCTCCTCCAGCCTGAGAAGTAGCTGGGGCAACCGATAATAAACCCGCTCTGGCAATGCTGTCCATAAATCCCGCTATTCCGACCAAAGCATCCCGGAGATCCGGGGTAATCAAAGCCTCTCCGGGGACCTGAGCTGGGCCCACTGGAGCTGCTGGAACCGAACCTCCTCGTCAATCTCAATATAAGGCTCCACCTCTCGAGTAGCTGCCCGGGGCCGAGCTCTACCCCTACCACGCGCCTCTCGATACGCTCGACCCCCGCCCTCGCGCGAGCCGCGCCGGGGCTCGGCCGCTGGTCGGCGGACGAAGGCGCGCGTGTCCTTACCATCCGCGAAAGGACAGAATAGAAATTCAATCAGCAATCGAGGAACAAGTCGCATGACAAGAAAGAACACACGAGAGACTTTTTCCTAACTCAATAGACTCGGAGGACAAGTACGGACGTCTCCGTACCTACCTCTCAAACTCTACTAAGCTTGTTCGTGAGTGGTGAGACCTATGTAACCTAGAGCTCGATACCAACTTGTCACGACCCCGATTTTCCCCCAACATCGGGATCGTGATGGCGCCTACTCGTGGTAGCTAGGCAAGCCACTGTATTCATACTATCCTGTTTTTAACACAATATTAATTAAATAAATGCGGAATACTTTATCAAAATGGAAATAACAATTCACAAGGTGAAAATCATACTGAAATCCTCTACCCAAGACGTGGAGTCACCAACTCACGAACTCCTATGGAATACTACACATAAAAGTCTGAAGGAAATATAACATAATTCCGTTTGTCTCGAAACAAAGAGACTACAGCTAATAACATAAATAAAGAAAGAGACGCCGGCCTGCGGACGTCTGCAAGCTACCTCTGTCTCAAATATGATTAGCTCCCACGCAATCGGTTTACTGCTGCTGCGGCTCCTGATCGTAACCTGGAACCTGTGCAAAAATGCACAGAAGTGTAGTATCACGACAACCGACCCCATGTGCTGGTAAGTGCCTGGCCTATCCCGGCGAAGTAGTGACAAGCCTAGGACCGTACACCCCCATAAACCTGTGCAATTCAATATATATATGTGTACCACAAAATAACAAGAAATAATCAAATATTAACACAATAAGGAATATCTTAAAGAATTCAACAATTAACCACAGTTAATAATTTCACAAGGAAAAACAAAGTATAATGCAAACACAAGTAATATCACTTCAAGAAATAACAAGCAGTTGCACGGCATCACCCTTCGTGCTTTTACTCTCATCCTCACCAAATAAGCAAATAAAGTACACGGCATCACCCTTCGTGCTTTTACTCTCATTCTCACATCCATAGTACGGCATGATCCTTCGTACATGGTTCAATAACAAGGCACGACATGATCCTTCGTGCATAATCAATAAAATATGGCACGGCATTAACCTTCGTGCATTTTCACTCTTCCTCACCCAAATAACAATCACAGTTAAGGGCAAAGAAAGAAAACAGTAATTCATAAACCGTCCCATCAAGGGCAATCAATAATTATCTTCACAACAAGTCCCAACAAGGGAGAACAATAACAATTCATCCGTAATATATCTCAAAATAATCATTTTCCAACGACTCATGGTCATACTAGACGCCAATGTATGGATGCTCGTCACCACAGCCCATACACCGCACTCGATCACATAACACATAACACATAATCCTATTCCCTCAAGCTAGGATAGAACAAACACTTACCTCGAATGCTTATGAACAATTCAATCCGTGGAAATGTCTTTTCTTTCAATTTGGCTCCAATCCAACCGTATCTATACACAATTGATTTAATATCATCAATTCTACTCAACAAACTAGTTCATATTGCTAAATATGATTTTTACAATATTCTGCCCGGAATAGTAAAAATCGACCCCGGGCCCACATAATCGAAACTCAAGTTTCGAACCAAAATAAGTTCACCCAATCTTCCATGAGTTCAAATATACAATTTATTCTTAAGTTCGACTCCAAAACGAAGTCTAAATCGAAAATTCTTGAAAGCCCTAACTATACCCATTTCTCAAATTTTCAACCAATTTACACATGTTTAAGCCTAAGGATTTGATTGATGTTGATGAAAAATGAAGAAGACGAGTTAACAATACTTACCCAATGAACTTTGATGAAGAAATGCCTCAAAAATCGCCTAAGAGCTGTGGAGAAGAAAGGATTTCGTGAAAATGGGAAAAAATCCCGTAAGTGTTCTGTTTTGGGGTATTAAATCAATGGGCGGAAATTTGTTCTACGCGATCGCGTGAATTGGGTCGCGATCGCGGAAGGCAAATATTCAACACTACGCGATCGCGTGGACAATGCTGCGATCGCGTAGAAGAATTTCGCTGGGTGGCTCATTTGTACTACGCGATCGCGTGAAAAGGGTCGCGATCGCGTTGAAGGAAAACGGAAAGCTACGCGATCGCGTGAAGACGGTTGCGATCGCGTTGAAGAAGGACGGAAAGCTTCGCGATCGCGTGCAGACAGCTGCGATCGCGTAGAGTAATGTGACAAGGCGGTGCGATCGCGTGTACAAGGCCGCGATCGTGTAGAGTAAAATGTCTGTGTAAAAATTACAGAAAATCTGCCAGTTTTCTAAGTCCAAAAACACCCCGAACCACCTCCGAAACACTTCCGAGCCCTCGGGGCTCCAAACCAAATATGTACACTAACTCAAAAGCATCATACGAACTTGCTCGCGCGATCAAATCGCTAAAATAACATCAAAATTAATGAATTGAGCCTTAAAACTCAAGAATTCTTTAAAATTCCATAATTTCCAAACTTTCCAATTTAAGGCCGAAACACGTCAAACGACGTCCGTTTTCAACCAAACTTTACAGGAAGCGCTTAACCAATATATATGACTCGTACCGGGCATCGGAACCAAAATACGAGCCCGATACCAGTACTTTTTAATCAAAATTCAGTTTCATTTTCCTTAAACATTTTCAGAAAACAATTTAACAGAAAAATTCTTTTACCGGGGTTCTAGACCTCGGATTTCAATTCCGGACATATGCCCAAGTTCCATATTTTTCTACGGATTTTCTGAAATAGTCAAATCACGGATCCGGTCCGTTTACCAAAAATGTTGACCAAAGTCAACCATATCAATATTAATATCAAAATTCTTCAACTTTTTCACATATTTCACATATTTCAACATAAATATTTTCCAGATTTGTGCCCGGACTGTGCACGCAAATCGAGGCAACTATAAATGAGGTTTTCAGGACCTCCAAAGCTCGGAATGATTACTAAACAAGTGATGACCCTTTGGGTCGTCACACACATGTGGTGTCTTCATCAATGGTATTATATACCATATCATCTGATAAGTACAATCTTATAACACTATCAGCTCTTTTATCCAAGTCAGCCCACTCATCAGCTTTTATAGTATAAGACTTTTTGTCATCAACATCTAGTACATTGTGCAATCATTGTTGGATGAGCAGATTCCTCATCCTTCTTTTCCATATTGGAAAATCGCTATCTCCGTTAAATTTTTCTATTTCGTACTTTACTCCAGATATTTTTTCCACTGAATACTGTACTATCGATTGTGAATAGTATTTCTGTGAACGAGCAGAACCTATCCTCCGATATCAGTTATTGGAGATAAACCCCCACAAAAATTATATTCATGATAATAACATCAGAATAATAATGTAATGCCGAGATACGATGATCAAGAATAAATAACAACAAGGACACAAAGATTAAACCACAGGGCAGAGATGAGCAAAGTAATCTACTATAATGAGAAATTTTATACTCTGTAGTCCCGAGTAAATACTCCAAAAACCATTATATATTCAAAAGAAATAGCTCTTTTTTGATATTCTCACCTCACTACGATATTGCTCACACCTCTCATTTTTTCTCACATACTACACCGCATGTGAATACCTCACAGTGCTCTCTATGCTCTCATATATATTTCTCATTAAGATTAGTGTGTAGAATGAGAGCCCAAGCTCTCCTTTTATAGTGTTGAGCGCCCAATTTTCACCAATCAAAACGATTGGTTATTGTATTTTGCAAAATCAAATTGCTTTGTCTAACGCCTACTGTTTTTGATAATTTGCAGATTTGCAAATCAAATCCGAAATAAGTCATGATTGAATCTGACACATTTCCGTCCTTTTCTTTTTCCATTTATGGGGATGGACCCCACAGTACTAATGTTACAGACAATTGTATTTCAGTTAAAATAGATGTAACAAAATCTTTTGTGAAAATCACATTAGGGCAAGTTGTTTTACCTAAAATTAATTTACTTTTAAATATGAAATTTTTATATGAATAAGAGGAACACTCCACAAATTTATAAAATCGCTTAGGGGCAAATATCCTGAAGAAACCCAACAAGTATTATAACAATATTCGTGTTTTTTACGAATCATATAGTTTTATAAATTCATCAATTGAAAGGGTTATTACATAAATTATAATTATAATTGATATGATCGAAAAATAAATGTGAGTAAATGTATACTCTAAGATTGAGAATATTATTAAAATCTGTAAATAGATAAATCTAAAATGGAACATGGGAATTGACTACCTAAATATATATATTTTGGTGGTGACGGTCAGATTTTCCGCCGTACAATATCGGTAACTAACCTTATGTATGAACTAAAATTTAATTTAAAATGGAGCTATTGAAAAACAATATTCAACAATTTACACATTGCTATTTAACCTTTTAAATAGTCTTTTAATTAATCGCACTTGGTAATATGCTTAACGAGGGAACTTTAATTAATTGCACTAGATGGTTTTTTCTATTATTCATTTTAAAGTTCATAGCTTGAACTATTGTCGAATACATGCAATGTTGGAGAATTTGTGAGTTGTGTTACAATGAACGAGTAACATACTGACATTAGCTAGTTTCATCCCGACATATTCAAATACTCCATTTATCTTATTTTATATGGCAGTATTTGATTGAATATAGAGTTTATCATGTTAATTCGGCTGATATGATATAGTGATGACAGAAGAAAATGTTAAAGTAATGGTTGAAAAGAAAATTAACATCAGTATCAACGTTTAAGTGTGAATAGTTTAAAATTCTAAATTCTTCAAAGTTATAAAAGTTATATAAAACTAGATTGGTGTCAAATATTATGAAGCGTCTTAAAATAAAAAGAGTGTCATATAGAGTATGGACTACAAGCTACAGCGAAACAAGTATTCAATTAGTATATCATTTTCAAAAACCAAATTAAATGCAAACAATTGACTGTAATGCACATGTTGTTGGGATTATAAGTATATTAAATTCTTAAAAGAGGGCAAATGGCAAATGGAGGGAAATCAAAATTTTGAGTGAAATTTTAAGTCTCCTCCTCCCTCATCACTCCCCCGGAGGAGCATTATCCCATATTGGAAGAGGAAGAAGTTTTTTATGGGTATATAAATAAATTGCTCTTCTTCTAGCTCGTAAAGAGTTGAGAAGCCTCGCGCTATCGTCGTTGCTTAGCTCGAGCTCCGGATTTGTTTATTTGTTAATAGTAAAATATTATTAAATATTTATTTTAATAACAGAATATTAATATTAAATCCAATCCATTTTTCAGTTGTGTAACTAAACATTAAACTACCCTCTTTATTATTGAGTAAATAACCATTTATGTTATAGCATTTATGTTATGGCTGTTTTGCATAAACAACCATTTTGAAAAGTTGCACCTCTTCAGATTTCATCTAAACTTTGGCTATAAATACAAGTCTATTCTCTCAGAATTTCCATACGATTTTCTGAGTTTATCTTCCTTCTTCGGCATACTTTTAACATCAAACAAAGCAACAGTAAGTGTGATTTGCTACCAAACTTTGTGTTCGCTGAAACACTGGGTTTGAAGTACCACTACACCAGTGTGTAATTCATTCCATCCGGGGAGGAAATAATCCACAACCTTAAGTACAAGGAGGGAATTAAATTCCTTAAAAAAATACTATAAATTTAGTGGGTTTGGATTAAAATTCTATTTCTGTTTTTTGTTTCTATTTATGTTAATTTATACTTTTCAGAATTATTTTACAAGTACATGTTACTAACAAGCTTAAGGAATTTAATATCTTTTTTGTAAATATATGTTATACTCATTGTTTCTGGAGAGTAGAATCTTTGTAATTTTGTACTCTATTGGAGATTAAAATCTACGTGGTTTTAACATTTGTGTCATTCTTTTATAAAAATGATGAATGACAACGGAAATCAAGCTGTTCCGATGGCAACTGCCAATGCCTCAACAAGCCGAACAACACCGGCAAAGAAACTCGAAAAATTTTCCAAGATTGATTTCAAGCGCTGGCAGCAAAAGAAGTTCTTCTACTTGATTACTCTAAGTCTCCAGAAGTACAATAAGGAAGATGTTCTTGTGTTGTCCGATAAAACTCCAGACACTGAATGCTTTTTCGTGATTAAGGTGTGGAAGCATTCAGATTTTTTGTGCAAGTATTTATATTCTAAGCAGGCTGGAGGATGCTTTCTATAACATCTACAGTGGTGTGGAAATGTCAAAAAAAATATGGATTGCGCTTCTTATCAAAGAAAGGCAGGATTAACCGAGGCTGTTCAAACAGGCTTGAAAAGAAATACAAAACTGAAGATGCCGGGTTGAAAAAGTTCGTTGCTGCAAAATTTTTGGACTACAAAATGGTAGATAACAAGCTTGTTATTACCCAAGTCTAGAAAGTGCAAGTGATATTCACGATCTCCTTGTTGAATGTATAAGTAGAGTTAATACTAGTGTTGTTAGTATTAGTTTTATTATGTTTACTAACAGAAATTTCATTGAAGGTCTTGTTATAAATGAAGCATTCCAAGTAGGAGCTATGATTTGGAAGTTGCCTCCGTTGTGGAAGGACTTCAAAAATTATTTGAAACACAAATGCAAGGAGATGTCCCTTGAGGATATCATTGTTCGGTTGAGAATTGAATAGGACAATAAAGCTGCTGACAAGAGAGACTATGAAAACTCAACAATAATGAGAGTAAATATTGTTGAGAGAAACAAAAGAGGAAGAAGGCTTCTGGACAGAAATACAACCCAATCAAGAAGTGGTTCAGTAGAAATTGCTACAATTGTGGAAAAGCCGCACAAAAATCTACGGAGTGTCATGCTTCGTAGAAAGACAAGAAGGAGGGTCAAGCAAATATGGTTAAAAAGCATGATGATATTGATGACTTGTGTGCCATGCTTTCTGAATGCAACTTGGTGGGAAATCTTAAAGAATGGTGGATTAATTCTGGAGCCACTCAATATGTTTGTGCTGTTAAAAAATCTTTTGATACTTATGCTCCTGTTGGACCTGATGAGATGCTTTCTACGGGAAATGCTGCAAAGGCTAAGATTGAAGGATGTGGGAAGATATTTGTCAAAATAACTTCGGGTAAAGTGGTGAATTTGAACAACATACTTCATGTTTCTGAGATTAGGAAGAATTTAGTATTGCTGGACTTCCTATTAAGAAAAATTTTAAATGTGTATTTGTATCCGATAAGCTTGTAATAAACAAGAATGATATATTTGTGGGAAAATGTTACCTCACCGAGGGTCTTCTCAAGCTGAATGTAATGGTTGTTGAAAATAATAACAAAATTTCAGCTTCGTCTTATTTACTTGAGTCAAATGAATTGTTGCATACACATTTGGGTCATGTCAATGATAAAACCTTGCGAAAAATAATTAACTTGGAAGTATTGCCAAAGTTTGAACGTGATAAATCAAAATGTCAAATATGTGTGGAATCTAAGTATGTTAAACATCCTTATAAGTCAGTTGAAAGAAATTCAGATCTTTTAGACTTAATTCACATAGATATTTGCGATATGAAGTCAATACTATCTCGCAGTGAAAGGAAGTATTTCATAACTTTTATTGACGATAGTACTAGATATTGCTATGTTTACTTATTTAATAGTAAAGCTAAAGTAATAGACGCATTCAAGCAATACAAAAATGAAGTTGAAACGCAACTTAACAAGAAAATCAAAATGATAAGGAGTGATAGGGGTGGTGAATATGAATCTCCTTTTGAACAAATATATTTAGAATGTGAAATTATTCATCAAACAACGTTCCCTTACATGCCCTAATTAAATGGGATTGCGGAAAGAAAGAATCGTACATTAAAGGAGATGATGAACTCATTATTAATAAGTTTTGGTTTGCCTAAGAACTTGTTGGGGGAAGACGTTCTTACATCTAATCGAATATTAAATCGAGTGCCCCATAGCAAAACACAATCCATTCCATATGAAAAAGGGAAAGGAAAGAAGTCCAACTTGAATTATTTTAAAGTGTGAAAGAGTTTGGCAAAAGTGCAATTCCTAAACCCAAAAGGGTAAAAGTAGGACCAAAAACCGTTGATTGTGTTTTCATAGGATATGCGACAAATATTAAAGCATATCGATTTTTGGTTCATAAATTAGACAATACCTGCATTCAAAATAATACGATTATAGAATCTGATAATGTTGAGTCCTTTAAAAATATATATCCGTATAAAAAGGAATGTGAGTCGATTGGTGAAGGATCTAAACGACCTCGGGAAGAAACAAAAGAAGTACACTTACTCAGGAGGACCCAAAACGTAGTAAACGTCAAAGAACGTCTACTTTATTTGGACCAGATTTTGTGACTTTCTTTTTAGAAAATGAGCCTCAAACATTTAAAGAAGCTATATCTTCTTCGTAATCATTGTTTTGGAAAGAGGCAGTCAATAGTGAAACAGAATCCATACTGAACTACCATACATGGGAATTGGTTGATCTTCTTCTTGGAAATATACCGTCGGGTTCTAAATGGATCTTTAAGAGGAAAACAAAATATGATGGCACTATTGAAAAGTTTTAGGCAAGACTTGTAGTCAAAGGGTTTAGACAACAAGAACATCTTGACTATTTCGATACATACTCTCCAGTTACAAGAATTACATCCATACAAACATAAGTAGCATTAGTTGTAGTTTATAGTCTTGAAATTCATTAAATGGATGTTAAGACGACCTTCTTAAATGGAGAGTTGGAGGAAGAAATCTAGATGGAACAACCTAAAGGGTTTGTGGTTCCAGGTAAATAAAAGAAGGTACGTAGACTTGTTAAGTACCTTTACAGACTAAAACAAGCACCCAAACAATGACATGCGAAATTTGACCAAACAATATTGTCAAATGGTTTTAAAATAAATGAATGTGACAAATGTGTGTACATTAAAAAAATTCCAAATCACATAGTCATTTTTTGCTTATACGTGGATGATAGGGTGATAATGAATAATGACATTGCCAATATAAATGCGACTAAGTGCATGCTAACTTTCAAGTTTAATACGAAAGACTTGGGAGTTGCTGATTTAATTCTGGGAATTAAGATCCATAAGACTTCTCAAGGTCTAGCATTGTCATAATTTCATTATATTAAGACAGTACTTGTAAAATTCAAGCACTTGGTCTTTAAAGTTCCAAAGACTTCAATTGACGGAACCTTGCATTAGCAAAGAACAAAGGCCAAAGCATATCGCAATTGGATTATGCTCATGTATTGGGTTGCTTAATTTACATCATGAATTATACATGACCAGATATAGCTTGTGCTATAAGTAAATTGAGTTGATATACGAGCAATCCAGGCCATAAAATGAGTTTTGGCGTATTTAGTACATACCCAGGACTTTGCTTTGCACTACAGTAAATATCCTGCGGTCATTAAGAGATACTGTGATGCAAATTGGATCACCGGATCAACTGAATCCAAGTCCACACGTGGATATGTATTCACTATTGGTGGAGGAGCGGTATCTTGGAAGTCGTCCAAACAAACTTGTATTGGTCGCTCTACAATGGAGGCTGAGTTCATAGGCTTGGATAAAGCCGGTGAAGAAGCTAAATGGCTTCGGAATTTCTTGGAAGATATTCCATTTTGGCGTAAATCGTAGGCACCAGTATGCATACATTGCGATAGTCAAGCGATAATTGGAAGGGTAGGAGCATTACGTATAACGGTAAATGTCGTCATATATGATGAAGACATAAAATCGTTAGGCAATTACTCTCTAGAGGAATTATCACGATTGACTATGTAAGTCATGTGATAATGTGTTGGATCCACTTATAAAAGACCTAACTAGAGAGGTAGTTGAGAAATTATCAAGGGGAATGTGACTATGGCCGAGAACAAGTCATAGTGGCGGTAACTCTACCTAGATGACCGGAGATCCCAAGAATGAGGTACAAGGAGATCATGCAAAGTCATTAATGACGGTTCAACATTGTCAACTAAACTTTTGCTCCATTGGACAATGTTTAGTACCAAGGATAAAACATTAAGGCTTTTTAATAATTTCTAAACTTGATACACGGTATATCAAATAGTGTATCTATGGGATGACACATTTAGGAATCACCTATGTAAGTGTGAAGTGTTAGCCGCTTCAAGGAGAACTTTGTAAGGCCAGTTCTCTACGCACTTATGAAACTTGGCAGTGTTCATGGCTGAAATGAAACAATAATGAGAACCAAAGATGATTAAGGGTTTGTTGTGTGACTTATGGTTGTCTAGGTATACACCAAAGTTTGACATTTCAAAGATATCAAATCTACCGGTTTACCGAGTATATCCGACATAAGTTCAATATGAAAAGTTCAAAGGGAAACCTACTTATCCAAATGCAATTAATCCTTGCTTTAAAATCACACAGTTTTCATGCATGTTTATGTGATATAACCATTCCCCATTCATGTGGGGGATTATTGGATTTTAAATACATTATATACTTAAAAGAGGGTGAATAGGAAATGGAAGGAAATGAAATTTTTGAGTGAAATTTTAAGTTTTCCCCTCTTGATGAAGGAACATTGTCCCATATTGGAGGAGGAAGAAGTCTTTTATGGGTATAGAAGCAATTGCTCTTCTTCTAGCTCTTAAAGAGTTGATAAGAAGGCAAGCCTCGCGCTGTCGTCGTCGTCGCTCGCTCGGCTCCGCTTTGGCTTCGGCTTCGAATTCAGATCGATTGATTAATTTTTTGGACCAAATTTATTTGTTACTAGTAAAATATTAACAGAAATGTTATTAAATATATATTTTAATAATAGAATTTTAATATTAAAATAAATATTAATATTAAATCCAATCTGTTTTTCAGTTATGTAACTGAAAATTAAACTACCCTCTTCAATTTTCCCTTTTTATTTTCTTTCTTTATTTTTGAGTAAATAGCCATTTATGTTATCGCATTTATTCTATGGCCATTTTGCATAAACAACAATTTTGAAGAGCTGCACCTCTTCATATTTCAACCAAACTTTGACTATAAATACAAGTCTATTCTCTTAGAATTTCCATAAAATTTTCTGAGTTTCTTCTCGTTCTTCTGCATACACTTAACATCAAATAAAGAAACAGTAAGTATGATTTGTTAGTCTATATGAGTCCACCAAACTATAGAGTACCTGGTCCTATATGAGAAGATGCCGAGAATGCTATGAACATTGGAAGTAAAGAAGACAATAGATTTTTTTACGTGGAAAAATCCTACACAAGGGGATAAAAAAACCATAACCTACTCTTGTAGGCTTTTAACTTCACTAACTTGCAATCTCTAGCCACTTTACAATAACCCTATTGCAAAGAATTCAACTAACCTGTGATGCACCCACCACAAGCCAGTTTATAACTACCTTAGTTACAAAGGCTTTAAACTTATGACTATTCCTAGTCATAACATAAACATGGAAGTTTAAAAATTTTGGTTTGTTCCTAAGACAAAGCTTCTAATAAAGAAGATGGGAAATACATTGAAGATTAAATAACAAGATTACAACTCAACTACGGATGTACATAAACTCATTAAGAAACTGATCCTTAGTGGAGTTGTCTTCTTGTTCTTGACACATCAGTGACTTCAATGCAAGATGAACGATGTTATGCTTAAGAGAATATCATTGAATGCACAAGGAAGAAGTCGTGCCTTACACCAGGTTGTTATATCACAAAAGACATTACTATAGTGATATCAATTCACAATGGATGTCAATTCTTGGTACACCCTTCTTCCTAATGACAAGTAACTGCTGCACTATCTATTGCACAGTCACTTCTATGCAATTGCGTTGTAGCTGTGCAATGTACTTCTATTTGAGAAGACCAAGGGATTAGGTCCCTGTTGTGTTCCTCTTTATAATGGTTGTGGTCACTAACTTGTACTTCTGTCAGAGAACCCTAAGTGACCAGGTCACCAGGTCCCTGTTTCTCTTTGTTGTTGTTCATTAATTTGATGGAGATCAGACTGGACGTTATTCATTTGAAATGTATACCACGTGGGTCAGGTTCTCTATCTGGTTCTTTACAATAAGTTTGTTAGATCATCAACACATAAGAAGTAAGGTAAAGATACATTGAAAACCCATCAATTTCCCCTTTTTGATGATGAAAAACTTAGGCACTGATAGTATTTGATTAGAGCAAAAGCCCAAATAAGCTACCAAAAACTACGCAAGTTTCCCCTAATCATTAGCTTTTGATTACCTCTTATTCTTAGATCCACCAAAAAAAAAAACAACCAGAAACTTCACAAGTTGCCCCTGAATCTCAGACCAGAAACTTACAGGTTCCCTTTCTTGGCATCATTAAAAAGAAACACAAGCCGATAATCAGCATAAAGAAGTCTAATACAGCTAAATCATGCCACATATGTGCACACAACATGATAGAAAAGAGCAGCCAGAGGAAAACAACATTGTACATGCAAAAAAAGGACATGTTTCATCAATATTAACAATGGACTGAGCAATGTAGGACCAATAACGGTGAATTCCAACATGCCATCACAAAAAAATCAACCAAAAAGAAAAAAACACCATAAAATGTTAGAGCAGAAATAACAGGACACAGATAGGACCCTAGAAGAAGCAGGCTGGGAAAAAGAGGTTGCAAGGGTTTTGAGAACTAGGTCCAATCGAGCATTTGCAGACAATTGTTTTTCAAGTAATTGGGCCCAAAGTTTATCATTTTCCTGTGATAGTGGGCAATATCTTCATTAACAGATCTAGGTCCTTTAACTATTTGACTGAGCTGAGTCTCCAGTATGGCCTTTTGAGCCCTCAACCTTCTGATCTCTTCTGAAGCTACATTTTGAGAATTGATCAGCTGAGAAATATGCTTCCACCAACTCTTTCTACACATTCACATTCTTCTAAAGTTGTCTTAGAGAAGGTTTGTTTGCGTGTGCCCACTCTGGGATTCCCAATGGGGACCTTGTAGAATCTGAACACCTACGCGAGGAGAAAGCCATATGGTAGCCTATGATTCCCACCTTTGAAATTTTCCACCTTTTGCATATGGTCTATTATGATTGCTGGTAGATTGATTGGAACAAACTCATCACACGCTTCCATTAAGACCATATCCGACTTTGTAGCAATAGACCACCTCTCAGAAAGAGGTAAGAGCACCTTATTAACCAGTTCAAAGAGAAGTTGATACTCAGGAAGTAAAATCTTCTTATGCACCTGTTCCCTCTGCTGAATAGCTTGCTCTTTCATGATTGCTCTCCTAAAGTTGACACCACAAACACCTTTGACTGAGGACATCCCTCCACATGGGATTTTGAGAATAGTCCCCACCGCTAAAGCATCAAGTACAATGTCTACTCTATTTACTAAAGCACAAATGTGACCCCCCTCAACAGTGAAGAGAGATGTGTAGAAGCTTTGCACCGCATCTTCGTACACCAGAGGCATGCTTTCTTGAAGCAAGTGCTCTCATTGCTTAAATCTCTAGAATTTGTCTCATACCTG
>JASVEL010006148.1:0-62884 GCA_032618575.1 Nicotiana noctiflora | reverse complement strand
TATCAAGAAGGATCAATTTGCAATATTCCCATCTTACCTACCATTTATTGATGTCATTGCTTACATCAATAAGCAAATTGGAGGAAGCTTCTAACAATTCTCCCCCTTCCGACTATTTGGAGAGTTTCCTATCCCTGCAGCTTCTCTGCAGAACTCAAATTTACCCTTTGGTAGAGTTTTGGTCAACATGTCTGATCCGTTTTCATCTGTATGGATCTTTTCTAGCCGCAACATCTTCTTCTCTAACACATCCCCGATCCAATTATATCTAACATCAATATGCTTGGATCTGGAATGGAATGAGGCATTCTTCGCAAGGTGGATAGCACTTTGACTATCACAAAATAGCTGATAACCGTCTTGCGAAAATCCAAGTTCAGTTAAGAACTTCTTCATCCACGGCAGTTCTTTGCAAGCTTCCGTTGCTGCAATGAATTCAGCTTCAGTAGTTGATAGTGCAACACATTTTTGCAACTTTGATTGCCATGACACAGCTCCCCCTGAAAAGTTAATCAAGTATCCTGAAGTTGATTTTCTAGAATCAACATCTCCGGCCATATCTGCATCAGTATAGCCAACCAACACAGGGTTGTCTTCTCCAAAACACAAGCATAGTTTGGAGGTTCCTCGAAGATACCTGAGAATCCACTTAACAGCATCCCAATGTTCCTTTCCTGGATTAGAAAGAAATCTACTTACCACTCCTACAGCGTGAGCGATATCTGGCCGTGTACAAACCATGGCATACATCAAACTTCCTACTGCTGAAGCATATGGAATCCGCTCCATCTTTTTTCTCTCATCATCTGTTGACGGGCTTTGCTTGGTGCTCAATCTAAAGTGGTTAGCAAGAGGACAGCTAACTGCTTTAGTTTTCTCCATGTTGAACCGTTGAAGTACCTTCTCGATGTACTTCTCCTGAGACAACCATAACTTCTTGGCTTCTCGGTCTCGCATAATCCTCATCCCAAGGATCCGTTTTGCTGGCCCCAAGTCTTTCATGGCGAAGAACTTGCTTAGCTGCTCTTTCAAGCTATTAATTCTGGAAACATTCCGGCCAACAATCAACATATCATCCACATAGAGCAATAGGATGATAAAATCATCGTCAGAAAACTTCTGAACGAACACACAATGGTCTGAAGTTGTCTTCTTGTAGCCGTGTTGCCCCATCACCGACTCGAACTTCTTGTACCACTGCCTTGGTGCCTGTTTTAAGCCATAGAGGCTTTTCCTCAATCTACAAACGCAATCCTCTTTCCCCTTTTGCTGGAAACCGTCTGGTTGCTCCATGTATATCTCCTCTTCCAAATCACCGTGTAGGAAGGCGGTTTTCACATCCATCTGCTCAACCTCCAGGTTGAGGCTTGCTACTAATCCCAGCACCGTGCGTATTGAGGTCATTTTCACAACTGGTGAGAATATTTCATCAAAGTCTATACCTTTCCTTTGATTGAAACCTTTGACGACCAATCTTGCTTTGAATCTCGGACAGGAACTATTTTCATCAT
This sequence comes from Nicotiana noctiflora, assembly GCA_032618575.1. Lineage (NCBI taxonomy): Eukaryota > Viridiplantae > Streptophyta > Magnoliopsida > Solanales > Solanaceae > Nicotiana > Nicotiana noctiflora. The sequence goes on along the minus strand of JASVEL010006148.1, from coordinate 61,373 downwards.
GCTTGATCTTGAACACCCATTTATTCTTCAAAGCTCTCTTGCCTTTCGGCAACTTCACCAACTCAAACGTCTTGTTCTCATGCAAGGATTTCATCTCGTCTTGCATGGCTTCTATCCACTTCTCCTTATGTTCATCATCAACAGCTTCTTCAAAACTGTCGGGTTCTCCCCCGTCAGTGAGTAACACATACTCATGTGGAGAATATCCGGTAGACTGTTGCACAACTCTTCCAGATCTTGTGTGATAAGGAGGGTTGTTGAGGATTGTTGGTTGAGGTTGATCATCCTCGTTTGCATCATCATCACCATTATCCTCGTTACCTTCAGCATCTGCTGGTTCATCTTCATTTGGAAGATCAGGGGCTTCAGGTTGATTATCCTGAACATCGTCTCCAACTTGTCTCGGCACCATTGTTGAAGGCAACTCAAACTCAGCAGAATCATCAGTGGACTTCTCTACTTTGTCAATGTCTTCAATTGTTTGGTCCTCAACGAACACAACATCTCGACTCCTAACGAGCTTCTTCTGCACCGGATCATAGAACTTATAGCCAAGCATGTCTTGACCATAGCCGATGAATACACACTCCCCTGTCTTGACATCAAGTTTGCTCCTTTCATCCTTCGGAACATGGACATAGGCTTTGCAGCCAAATACCCGCAATTGATCATAAGAGATATCTCTTCCTGACCAAATCTTTTCTGGAGCCTCGTACTGAAGAGGGACACAGGGTGAATGGTTTAGCACATAGGCTGCTGTAACTAGTGCTTCACCCCAGAAAGCCTTTGGTAACTTTGAATGAGAGAGTAAACATCCGGTTCTCTCGATCAAGGTTCTGTTCATCCTCTCAGCCAAGCCATTCAACTGTGGAGTTTTAGGAGGTGTGAATTGATGTCGAATACCATGCTCTTTACAATAAGCATCAAATTGACCCTGGTATTCACCGCCATTGTCTGTCCGGATGCACTTCAACTTCTTACCAGTCTCTCTTTCCACCAAGGTCCGAAATTGTTTGAAAACTTGAAACACTTGATCCTTGGTCTTCAGCGTGTATACCCATGTCTTTCGTGAATGATCATCAATAAAGGTCACGAAATATTGGGCACCACCGAGGGACTTCTTGAAAGGCCCGCATACATCTGAGTGTACCAGATCCAACACGTCTTGCTTTATGGAAGGAGGGAATCTTTTGAACGAAACTCTGTTTTGTTTCCCAGCTAAACAATCAGCACACTTCTTCAACTGGATCTGGTTTAGACCTGGTAAGGCGTTCTTCTTCACCAAACGCGCCATTGACTTTTCACTCATGTGGCCAAGACGTCTATGCCACAACTTGGTATTGCTATCATTCTCCGCAACATTTATAACTTGTTGGGAGATGCTTGCCTGGGTCACGTACAACTTTGACTGCTTCGTGCCCCGCGCCACCACCAATGAGCCTTTCGTGAGCTTCCATTGGCCATTATGAAAGGTATTGCAGTAACCTTCCTCATCAAGCTTGCCTACGGAGATCAGATTCAGGCGCATATCTGGAACATGCCCGACATCTCTTAAAAGTAGCTTCATCCCATTCATGGTCTCTAGGCAAACATCTCCTTTGCCTACAACCGTTGAGAAATTGGCATTTCCCATCTTTACACGACCGAAGTCTCCAGGTGTGTAAGATGAGAAGAGTTCTCTCTGTGGCATTGCATGAATGGTAGCTCCACTATCAATCACCCATGTCGTCTCTTGGGTTGTCAAATTGATAATGTCGTCATCGTAGACAATGTTAAACTCACCAAAGGAGTTCGCTTCATCATCATTGCTTTCTTCGGGTTTCTCCTTTTTGCCTTTGTTCTTCTTCTGGTCATTTTGGAACTGTCGGCAAAATCTTTTGATATGGCCCTTCTTTTTGCAGTAATGGCACTCAACATGTGCAAATTTGTTGGATCTACCTCTGCTCTTATCTCTGTTACTCTGGCCTTTGTTTTGACTTCTCCCCCTGGTCGTAACAGCCAACACCTCTGATGAAGAAGATGATCCTTGTGATCGGCGTCTCATTTCTTCATTTAGAATGCCACTCTTGACTGTCTCCATGTTTACCACACCGTTGGGTGCAGAATTGGTGATTGAAACCTTCAAGGTTTCCCATGACTCTGGGAGTGTTGCCAGCACCATAAGAGCAAGTACCTCGTCATCGAACTTTATGCCCATTCCCGACAACTGGTCGACAATCCCTTGTATTTCATTAAGGTGATCCGCCACAGTTGTCCCTTCTACATATTTTACTTGCATTAATTTTGTCAAGTAAAATAATTTGTTGTTACCCGTTTTAGAGGCATACAACTCCTCGAGCTTGTTCCATAACGACCTTGCATGTGTCACACCAGAAATGTGGTTGTACACATTATCTTCAACAAATTATCGTATGTAGCCGCACACTTGGTTGTGCTCAAATTCCCAGTCCTCGTCTGACTTGTCTTCAGGTTTCTGAGCACTGAACACCGGCAGGTGCATCTTCGTCACGAACAGGAGATCCTTCATCTTGTTTCTCCATAAGTGGTAATTTGTGCCGTTTAGGTTGACCATCTTGCTTGTCCTTGCCTCCATATTTCCGGCGGTGAATAGTAACCGTAGGTATGAATAGTGCCCGTATGGATGAATAGTACCCGTACGTATGAATAGTACCGTACGTATGAGTAGTATTCTAACCAAAGCTCGGATACCACTTGTTAGGACCCGGTGGCACTAAACACTTCTTCACAGCGGGAAAAATAAATGATCAGCGAAAAATAAATGACACAAAGAATTTAACGTGGTTCACCTAAAACGTTTAGGCTACGTCCACAAACCCAGCACCAACTTCCACTAAAACTTTTAGTAGGCTTACAAAGAGAGACTTCTCCAATAGTTTGGAGGTACAACAATTTCCCGAGCTCTACCCAAAATAGTGGCGCACACAAAAGTGTTTCCCGAAAATACCCGACTAGTATTTTACTCACTATTTTGTCACTCCTCTTTAGAAAAACTTCCTAAAGAAAAACAAACTCTCTCTTTCTCTCTAACTCTTATACTTGAGTTATTGAATGTTTTTGGTGTGTTTAAAACAACGAGATGAGGGGGGTATTTATAGTTTTGAGATAGGGACCAAAAGTGCAAATCTCACCTATCAAGAAGGATCAATTTGCAATATTCCCATCTCACCTACCTCACCTACCATCTATTGATGTCATTGCTCTTTTGTTGACTTCTCAAAGTTAACAGAGACCGCATTTGAATAGTCAATTGCCAATGTAGGAGGAGTAATTTTTTAACATCATCTCAAACTAAGAAAGAAGCCAACATAACTTTGTATATATCTCGTTAGCACATTCAATCCTTCACAAGAAAACCACTTGACTGGTTCTGCAAATAAGGCCTTAAAGCTTATTGATAACTCCTCTAAAAGGGCAGCATATAAAAACCCAAAATGATTAGATATGTGAAATGTATGCCTACGATAATACAGTCTATTAGCTAAATCCATCAATTGTAAAGGTAATACCTTGGAAGAAAATGTAAAGGAAGTACTAACTATCCAAATTAAAGTTTAGTATTTATACATGCCCTAAAAATTTCGGATTTCATTTCGGATCAGATTAAAGTAATACCAATCCATATTCGATCCGAACTTCGAAATTTTAATAAACACAATCCAAAATTTAATTTCGGATTTCGGACACCCTATCCAAATGACCGTCAGACTTCGAAATTGCAACGTGCATCTAGCTCACACATCACCCTATACGCTTCTTGCTATACCTCTTATTACTATGTCGAAGCTCAGGGCATTCTCAAACTTCCTGAGTTTCAACATCATACGACAGCTATGACCCAACGACTCTTCAGATCCATTGGATACAACAACAACAAAGAGCACAATTTAATCTTATACCGGAGAGAGTAGTGTATATGCAGTCTTACCCCTACTTTCTAAAGGTTATTTTCGATAGACTCTCGACTTAAGGAAACATAAAAATAAAGCAACTAGCAATAACAACAATAATATAATAAAGTAAGGGAAGCAAGCGACAAATTATGTTCCATTGGATATTTATAAAGAAGCAACGATATATATATTGTTGCTTTATATATATGATTCAGCATATTTAATCTCAACCAAAGGACAATTGTTAAAAAATTATCTCCCCTTCTTATTGATATATTAGTAGATAATAGATAAAGATAGGCTTTGTAGTTCTCCTTACATGTTTGTCTATTCAATGAACAGTGGGTTAGTTTTTCTCTTATATATATCAGGAAGGAATAAGCTGCATTCAAAAGTACATAATGTACAAGGATGGTATGAGCTCAACTAATGAAAGAAAATAAATAGCTACTTTTTAGGTCGACTCACCTTATGACGAAAGGGGAGTCGGCATGGCATAAAGTGAAGATTGGGAGAGTATTAAAATTTAGCCATATTTTAAGTTGTCACGGCGATTGCGGAAGCCAAATGTATATAGTGTGAATGAGTCACAATTACTATACCAAAAATTATGGCATCCACTAAATAATAAATAAGACAATAAAGCAACAATAAAAGGAACACCAGAATTTACGAGGTTCGGCTAATTTTGCCTACTCCTCCGACACAACTAATATTTTATTCCACTCCAAAATACAAGTGAAATAATACTAAAAAGAGAAGATACAAATTCCTTAAGAAGATAAGAAGGCAAATAAGAGGTGTATTTAAATCATAAACATTAGATCTTCTTTTACAGGGAAAATCCCACACAAAAATCTTCTACCCACTGATGTGGGACAAATCTGTTTTGACATTTTCAACAAATCTCCACCTTGGCAAAAATTTCACATCTTCAAATTTCTCTCTATAACAAATTTTGGTTGTGTCTTCATCTTCAATTTTTAGTGTTCAACAATATTGATCAAATCCAAACAATGTTGAAACTTGATCGGAGTCACCATTTTTGTCAGCATATCAGCATGATTCTCTATAGTAGGAATTTTCTTCATCGTGACTCCACCTTCTTCTATGCTTTCTCGTATGAAATGATACCGAGCATCAACGTGCTTCGTTCTTGCATGATAAACTTGGTTCTTCGCGAATTGAATAGCAGTTTGACTATCACAAAAAATTGTGATACCGTTTTGTTCAATACCAAGCTCCTTTAGCAACCCCTAAAGCCAAATTGCCTCCTTCGCAGCCTCTGTAATAGCCATGTACTCTGCCTCTGTTGTAGACAAAGCAACTGTTGACTACAAAGTAGACTTCCAACTAACTGGTGCCTTTGCAAAAGTAAACACATAACCAGTAGTTGATCTTCGTTTGTCCAGATCACCCGCAAAATCTGAGTCACAATATCCAACTACATACTGATTGTCTTCCTGCTCAAAAACTAACCCGACATCTACGCTATTATGAATATACCACAGAATCCACTTCACAGCTTGCCAATGCTCCTTTTTCTGGATTGTGCATATATTTGCTAATAATTCCAACAGCTTGTGAAATGTCAGGTCTCGTACAGACCATTGCATACATCAAGCTGCCAACAACATTTGCATATGGTACCTTTGACATATACTCTTGTTCAGCTTCATCCTTTGACGACATAGTAGTACTTAGCTTAAAATGGGGAGCAAGTGGAGTACTGATAACTTGGAATTTTGCATGATTTTGAACCCTTTCTTACCTTAGTTTTGTGCATAAAATACGATTAAATAGCTCTGAATTACGTACAAGTGCGCTAATTTGCAGGTTTGTGCGAAAAAAGGATGAATATCATCAAAGCGGCTCAAAAAGGAGTGAAACCGGCAAAGCGTCAACGAAGATATGAAGGACTTTAAGGAAGCCTGTGCGGACCGCACTGTTTTGGTGTGCGGCCACATAGGATGGTTCAGAGACTCAAAGCTCAAAGCACTATCTACGCGGACCGCACTGATTTGGTGTGCAGCCACGCAAGAGAAGATCAGAGAAGCCTCAAAATGCAGACAAGACCCACGCGGACCGCGTCCAAAACTATGAGGTCCGCAATGAAGAAGACCAGAGCCGGAATAGTTTAAGGAAAAAGTCCCACGCGGCCGCGTGCCATGTCAGTGCAGCACGCGCGGGTAAATGATCAGAGACTGTGTATGTAAAGGATTTGTGCAGTGCGGCCGCATGTCAAATGTATGCGGTCCGCGTTACTGTACTCACACGGCCGCATGACAAATGTGTGCGGTCCACATACCTGTCCAGCCGCAGACCTTCAGCAGCCCAAATAGTCCTACGCGGTCGCACAACAAAAGTGTGCGATCCGCGTGAGTCCTGCAGGGGCATTTTTGTCCGGAAATTTTAGGGTAGTATAAATAGCTTCTTTTTCTTTTTTAGGCGATGTTAGACAATACACAGTGATGGATGAGCTCGTGAGGAACTTAAATACGCCTATTTTGGGCAATTTTGTACTAGATTAATGTCACGACCCGGATTTCCCACCATCGGGGTCATGATGGCGCCTACTAAATGGAAGCTCTATGGCTACCTAAACCCATAGCTAGGGTTGTAGCCCAACCCTAGTGTGGGTAATTGATGGGTTAGAATATTAAATGCAAGGATGATTGTGGGTAATTGGTTTTGGGTTGATTGAATGTGTTTAATTGGGATTTTGTGGTTGCAAACATGAAATCTATTTTTGTGGGTTTGGTCTCTACTTGAGAAAGAGAGTCTAAAAACTCTTAATCAATCCCAACAAGAACTTGGGATGGACCCATGAGAATGGTAGTTCCAAGTAACGGGTATAAACCTCAAGAGAGTAATTACCCAATTTGAGCCTAAAGTTGCTTGGGCAAATTAGCCTACCCAATTGGTCTCTCGAGAGTCAATTGGGCAAAATTGTTCTCTCTACCGAGAGGTGTGAGAATGAATTCATAGAGCAACGGCTATTCAATAATCCCATGTATCATCTTCGCATTGAATTTCCATACCCATTAGTTATTCCACCTAGGTATGAGCTATTTTCCTAGTCCCATTGCCCATTAGCAAATCATAATTAGAAATAGCTTTAGCATAATTTAGATAACTCAATAGTAGTAGATACAATAGTTTATACATCAAAAATACCAAAAATGTTTGAAGATAAACTAGAAGCCAAAACTCAATTCTAGTGCAACATAATTATTCACTCCAAAAATCTAACTCCCTGAGGAATTCACCCCGAACCACTATTCGGGTAAGAGTATTAGTGCCCACTCATACCTTCGGGTTGAGTTTGCCACGATTACTTTTTGGCGCCGTTGCCGGGGAGTTAAACGGTGTTGATTAATTGCGTTGCTAGTGTTGTGTTTTTCTTCTTCTTTCCTTCTTTTACTAATTTTCTTGATTCAATTTTAATAGGTACAAATGGCTCTTAATGGAAATGATAATCTTCCCTTTGGCGATGCCATGGCGGGGGAGGAGGTAGAGGATCTTGTGCAAGATGATTTTCCGGTACAAAATGTACCACGAAGGGCTCGAAATGCTAATGCTAATCAACATGACCAAATTCCAGACCCTCCTCCGCCACCGCCAAGGGTTGTACCAAGAGCAATGACAAATCAAGGATATGCTAGTGCCATTGTTCCTCCCCGAATCCGGGCGGGGAACTTTCAAATTACAAATGTGATGCTGACACTATTGGAGCAAAGAGGGTATTTTACGGGCGCCTCCAATCAAAATGCCTACAAGCACTTGAAGGGGTTCGTAGATACTTGTTGGGGAAGTAAACAAACCAATGTGTCCGAAGATGCTTTGCGGTTGCGGCTTTTCCCTTTCTCATTGAGGGGTAAGGCGCTAGATTGGTTGGAGAGGTTGCCGAATCATTCAATCACTACATGGGACGAATTGGCGGATAAGTTCATTGCCAAGTTCTTTTCCCCAACTCATATGGAGGCATTGAGAGATGAGATTCTAGCCTTCAAGCAAGAACCAACGGAGCCATTGCATGAAATTTGGGAGAGATATCGGACTATGGTGAAAGAGTGCCCTAACAATGACATGACCGATGCTATGGTTCAACAAACTTTCTATAGGGGGATCAACACGGCGAACCAATGCATTGTGAACCAACTAGCGGGAGGCAATTTCATGAAGTTATCTTTGGAGGAAGCATATGAAGTAATGGACCAAATGGACGACACTTCATCGGCATGGCAAAGTCGGGCGAATGTACCTCAAGGAGATCTGAATGTTATTCATCTACATAAAGAGTTGCATGACCATGGACAAGCCATTGCCGAGCTTACTACAACCATGAATCAATTGGTGAAAGCTCAACTTTAACAAGTGCAAAATCCACGCCAAGTGAATTCTATGGAGAATGTGTCAATGTTGAAAATAAGGAATAGAGGGCAACAAGCGCAACAAAGCCAATATGATCAAAATGAGAACAACAATGATGGAGGATTTTCTAATGATGGCTTTGATGATCAAGATGATGATTGTCAATATGTGAACAATTTCCAAGGCAATAGAGGAAATCAAAACAACCAACAATGGCGTTCCCAAGGCAATTGGGGGAACAATCAAGAAAGAGGTAATTGGAATAATAACAACAATAGGAATGATGGTGGAGAGTGGAACAACCAAGGCAATAATTGGAATAATCAAGGAAATAGTGGTGGCAATTGGAGTGGCTACAACAACAATTGGGGGAACAATAACAATCAAGGCGGGTGGAACAATGGTGGCAATCAAAACAATCGGGGGCAAGGTTTTCAAAGAGCTCCTATGTACCAACAACCCAACAATCCACCCCCTTTCCATTCACAAGGATCAAGTTCTTCGGGCAATGATATGGGTCGCATTGAAAGCATGTTCGAGCAAATGATGAAAAAGAATCAAGATTTGGATGCCCAACTATCTTCTCATAATACTTCAATCCGGAATTTGGAAGTGCAAATCGGCCAACATTCTCAATCTTTGAACTTCCTACCTAAAGGTGCACTACCAAGTGACACGGTGGTGAACCCGAAGGGAGGGAACAATCATGTGATGGCCGTGACAACTAGGAGTAGAAGAGGCGGTGTTGTAAATGCCTCAAATGAGAATTGAGTTGTGGATGCGGAAGCCTATTTGAATGATGATGGCATGCAAATGAATGATAATCGTGTGGTTGAGCCTATTGCAACAAATGATGTGAGGATTGAAATTGAGGATGAAGCCGGGATTGAGTCCCAAGATACCGTGAACCCATCTAGGGAACACATCATTGATATTCCCGAGCCATCTATTCCAAAGTCCAAGGCACCCGTGCCAAGGCCTCCTCCACCGTATCCTCAAAGATTGGCAAAGCAAAAAGGAGATAATCAATTTAAGAAGTTCATAGAGATGTTGACGAGATTGACCATTAATGTGCCCTTGGTGGAGGCACTTGAACAAATGCCCGGGTATGCAAAATTTATGAAGGATTTGGTGACGAAGAAGAGGTCAATGGATTGGGAAAAAATAACGATGACTCATCAAGTGAGTGCCATAGTTCATTCCATGGTTCCTAAGTTAGAAGACCTCGGAGCCTTTACCATCCCTTGTACTATCGGATGTGCTAATTTTGCCAAAGCACTTTGTGATTTGGGTGCTAGTATCAATCTCATGCCATACTCTGTATTTAAAACCTTGGGTATTGGACAACCCCGTCCAACATCAATGAGGTTGCAAATGGCGGACCGTTCTATGAAGAGGCCTTTGGGAATTATTGACGATGTGCTAGTGAGAGTTGACAAGTTTATTCTACCGGCCGATTTTGTCATTCTTGATTGTGAAGTTGATTTTGAGGTGCCTATCATTCTTGGTAGGCCTTTCTTGGCTACCGGGAAAGCTCTTGTGGATGTTGAAGCGGGAGAATTGACATTTAGGGTCGGTGATGAAAAGGTCATTTTCCATGTGTGCAAATCCATGCGCCAACCAAATAGCACCGAAGTGTGCTCGTTTGTAGACATTGTCACAACAGTGATAGTGGATAACACAAGCGCCATGATCAATGTTGAGAATACACTTGAGGTGGTACTTTTAAACATGGAGACCAACGAAGATGCCGAACGTGTGGAATGTGTGAATGCCTTACATGGTATGGGCTCGTACTCTTATGAGCCAAGGAAGCTATCATTGGATCTTGAGAACCGAAAGACCCCTCCTACAAAACCATCTATTGAAGAGCCGCCGGTGTTGGAGTTGAAACCACTTCCTCCTCACCTCAGGGTATGAGTACTTGGGTCCCAATTTCACTTTGCCAGTCATTCTTTCTTCTTGCTTGACTAACATGCAGGTTGACGCCACTTTGGCGGTCTTACAAAAGAGGAAGCGAGCGATTGGATGGACTTTGGTGGACATTCGGGGAATAAGCCCCGCGTTTTGCATGCACAAAATAATATTGGAGGAGAATGCTCGACCATCACTTGAGCATCAAAGAAGATTGAACGAGGCTATGCAAGAGGTCGTCAAGAAAGAGATTATAAAATGGTTGGATGCCGGGGTAGTTTACCCCATCTCGGATTGTTCTTGGACTTCCCCGGTCCAATGTGTTCCCAAGAAAGATGGCATGACGGTTGTGACCAATGCAAAGAATGAGCTAATTCCTACTCGTACTATTACGGGTTGGAGAGTTTGTATGGATTATAGAAAGCTTAACAAGGTGACGAGGAAAGATCATTTTCCATTGCCGTTCTTGGACCAAATGTTGGACCGATTGGCGGGTAGAGCTTATTATTGTTTCTTGGATGGTTATTTGGGGTATAATAAAATATTCATTACCCTGGATGATCAGGAGAAGACTACCTTTACATGTCCCTATGGCACATTCGCTTTCTCTCGAATGCCATTTGGATTGTGTAATGCCCCAGCCACGTTTCAGAGGTGCATGATGGCGATCTTCACCGACATGGTGGAAGACATTCTCGAGATATTTATGGATGATTTCAATGTAGTTGGAGATTCCTTTGATGATTGCTTGACAAATTTGGACCGTGTATTTGCTAGATGTGAAGATACAAACTTGGTGCTTAATTGGGAATAGTGCCACTTTATGGTGAAAGAAGGAATTGTCTTGGGGCACAAAGTTTTGAAAAATGGTATTGAGGTCGACAAGGCAAAGATTGAAATCATTTCAAGGCTCCCTCCCCCTAACTCTGTCAAAGGGGTGAGGAGCTTCCTAGGGCACGCCGGGTTCTATCGGTGATTCATCAAAGATTTTTCCAAGATTGTGAACCTTTTGTGTAGACTTTTGGAGAAGGATGCAAAGTTTGTTTTTGATGAAAGATGCATGGAGTATTTTGAGTTGTTAAAGCATAAATTGACAACTACCCCCATCATCACCTCACCCAACTGGAATTTGCCTTTTGAACTAATGTGTGATGCCAGTGATGTGGCGGTAGGTGCAGTACTTGGTCAAAAGCTCAACAAGATGTTCCACCCAGTGTACTATTCAAGTAAAACGATGAATGAGGCTCAGCAGAATTATACCGTCACGGAGAAGGAGTTGTTAGCCATTGTATTTGCCATGGAGAAATTTTGTCCTTATCTTATGGGGGCTAAGGTGATAATCCACACCGATCATGCAGCCCTTCGGTACTTGATGACAAAGAAGGAGTCCAAAGCAAGATTGATGAGGTGGGTGCTTCTCCTTCAAGAATTTGATCTAGAGATTGTTGACCGAAAAGGGAGTGAAAATCAAGTGACGGACCACTTGAAAATCAGAGGAGGAGGGGAGGCCATCCAACGGCCTTGAGATCAATGATTCTTTTCCGGATGAGCAACTCCTTGTAGTGTCAATGAATGATATGCCATGGTTCACCGATGTAGCCAACTACCTTGTGTCCGGTGTGATTCCATGTGAGCTCTCTTCCAACCAAAGAAAAAAGCTAAAGCGGGATAGTTTGGACTTTTATTGGGATGATCCATACTTGTTCAAAATTTGCACGGATGGGGTGACTAGAAGATGTGTCCCGGAGAGCGAACAAATGAGCATCTTGGAAGCTTGCCACTCATTTTCTTGTTGTGGTCACCATGGGGGAGTAAGGACGGCCTCCAAAGTCTTGAGCTGTGGATTCTATTGGCCGACAATTTTCAAGGATTCTAGTGATATAGTGAAGAGCTGTGATGCATGTCAAAGAGCTGGTGGAATTTCAAAGAGAGATGAGATGCCCCTAAACACCATTCTAGAAGTTGACATTTTTGATGTGTGGGCCATTGACTTCATGCGACCGTTCGTGAGTTCTTGTGGAAACACATATATTTTGGTAGTAGTAGACTATGTTTCGAAGTGGGTAGAAGTGTGTCTCTTCCTAACAACGAAGCCCAGAGTGTTGTGAACTTTTTGAAGAAATACATCTTTACAAGATTTGGGACCCCCCCTATCATTAGTGATGGGGGGCTCCCATTTTTGTAACAAGGCTTTCGATTCATTGTTGACCAAATATGGTGTTAATCACAAAGTCACTACTCCATACCATCCCCAATCAAGTGGTCAAGTTTAAGTTTCAAATCGGGAAATCAAAAGCATCTTGTCTAAGACGGTCAATGCAAATAGGACCGATTGGTCCAAGAAACTAGATGATGCGTTGTGGGCTTATAGGACGGCCTACAAAACGCCAATTGGTATGTCTCCTTACCAATTGGTGTTTGGTAAGGTTTGTCATCTTCCGATAGAGCTTGAACATAAAGCGATGTGGGCCTTGAAAAAGCTGAACTTGGAATGGGATGTAGCGGCTAATCTCCGGGTTGATCATTTGAATGAGCTTGACGAGTTTAGATTTCATGCATACTCCAGCTCGTCCTTATACAAGGACAAGATGAAGTACCTTCACGATAAATATGCTCGAAGCAAGGAGTTCAAGGTTGGTGACATGGTTCTTCTCTTCAATTCCCGGTTGAGATTGTTTCCGGGAAAGCTCAAGTCAAAGTGGAGTGGCCCTTTTGAGGTAGTAGGTGTGACCCCGTTTGGAGATCTAGACTTAAAGAACAAGAATGGTGAAATATTTCGAGTAAATGGGCATTGGGTGAAGCACTATTTGGGAAAACCGGATGACAACCAGGTGGTGGCACTCTTGCACTTGAAGTGATGGTATGGTAATTTGCGTCGTGCCGCGGCGTTAAATCAGTCGCTTCTTAGGAGGCAACCCATGTCTTTTTCTTTTCCTTTGTTTTCTTCATCAGTAGGATAGGATTTTTGAGCTAACAGTATGTGAAGTGTTGCAGGGAGTATGTTGAAATAATGCAGGAAAATACAGAGTGAACAACTCTCTGAAGTTTGGGCCACGCGGACGCACTACAAATTAGTGCATTCCGCGTGGGTTGATGAAAGTGATGTCCTGAACCCAAGGAAACTGCGCGGTCCACGTACCAAAAGTGTGCGGTCCGCGTGGGGTGGACAAGAGAGAATGAAAATTATCAAGTCTCTGAAGATTGACCACGTGGCTGCACATCAAATCAGTGCGGTCCGCATGGAAATTGGTCAACTAAGCAGTTCTCTAAAGTTTGCTACGCGGCCGCGTGACAAAATAGCGTGGTCCGCGTGGAAGCTCAACAAGCGAGAAGGTTTCTGAAGTTAGACACGCGGCCGCACACCAAAATAGTGCGGTCCGCGTGACCTGCTGGGTAAAATGAACACAAGGCAAATCCTGCGCGGTCCGCGTGCCAAAAGTGTGTGGCCGCGCAGGTAGGTAAGTGATGGGTCCCACCACTTTTTCTATAAATAGGGATCCCTGGCCTTCATTAAACCTTTTGGCCAAATTTCCTTCCGAGACAAAAATTACTATTCATTCCCACTCTTTGTGCTTCAATTACAACTTCAACCACTCTTGGTAACATTTCATCTTTGATTCATTGTATTCATTATTTTACAGTGTATATAAATTAATTAATGCTAGCGTAACTTCTTAATTTCTTTATTTTCTTCTTTTAATTGATAACATTAGGATCAAGCATGCTAATTATAGAACTAGGGCTAATTTTCCTTGTTAAAATAACTGAGTAGGGACACCTAGGACACGAGATATTGAACACAATGGACTGAATTGAACAAAAGGGTAACCTACCAGTTTTGGTTTTCTGTCCTATGCGGCCGCACACTTTTGTTGTGCGGCCCGCGTGCCTTTCTGAGTAATCAATCACACCTACGCGGCCGCGGTCCAAATTAGTACGGACCGCGTGCCCGAGGTTCAGAGAATGAAAAATGTGGTAGTTTCTTCTGTGCGGACCGCGTCCATTTCTGTGCGATCTGCGTTGACCTCATGCGGCCGTAATGCAAATCAGTGCAGTCCGCGTGGGTCAACTTCAGAAAGTCTATTTGTTTGGTTATCAACCTGTGCGGACTGCGTGGCAAAAGTTTGCGGTCCGCGTTGACCTCACGCGGCCGCGATTCAAATCAGTGTGGTCCGCGTGGGTCAACTTCAGAGGATACTTACAGGTTGCTGGTTAGCCTGTGCGGACCGCGTGTCAAAAGTGTGCGGTCCGCGCTGCTTCTGTTCTTCATTGTGCTTGTTTTACTTATGATCTTCTGTCATTGTATACTTCTCACATGCTTCGACTAACCAATATAGATTGTACTTTTGCAGGCAATGACGAAGAAGATGCTAGCACAACGTGGGGGTAAACAACCCGGGAGGAGTGGTCCCTCCCGAGGGGGCAAAGGCAAAAGGATAGTAAAACTCACCCCGGAGGCCCGGGAAAACATCAAGAAAACCCGAAAGATAATTCGGGAAGCTAACAGAGCGGCCTCTCATTCCATGGGGAGTGATTACGTTCCTTCCAGAAGTATCACCTCAGAGTCTGCCCCCTTCCACATATCAGTCTCAGTACCAATCATGTCCTCCTCATCTCCAGAGAAAGACCAACCTACAAAGGCCACTTCCAAGGCCACCTCCAAGCAAATAAATGTAGTCTCGGACTCGTCCGATGAGTCTCGAGTTGAGAAGCAAAATAGTGATGATGAGTACTCCACTTCTTCCACAGCTTCACTATCAGGGGAGAGTGGAGGTCAGGGAGAGGGAGGTGAGCTACAAGTGGGGGGGATAGAGCGGACCAGTGATCCCAATATATGGTCCGATAGGTTTGTCAGTGAGCTAGCATGGCATAAGTTCAGAGAGTGGTGGCCAAAGAGGAGATTGATCCTAGAGAGGAGATTTATAGATGTGGACCTGCTTCCATACAACCCTCACGTGCAAGCACAGTTCCACACGAGAGAGGGTTGGAGCTTCTTTAAGGAGCGGGTAGAGAATGCAAACGAGCACATAGTGAAGGAGTTTTAAGTCAATATCCACCATCTAGTCCGGGATTCCACTGCCACAAAAGTTAGGGACCAAATTGTCTTATTTGATGGGAAGTCGCTCAATGAGTTTTTGGGGTTCGCAGAGGAGGATGAATCTCAATATCTGGAGAAGTTAGCTCAGAAGGAGGAGGCCCGACCTTGGTTAGCAGAGGTGCTAACGGCTCCCGAAACTGTTTCGGTGTGGTTAAAAGCACAGGAGAAAATTTATAGGAACACCCTCAGCTTCGAGGCAAAAGGGTGGTTGACCTTTGTCTGCAACCGTCTTGATCCCACCATTTAAGACCATTCAGTGCCGATTGATAAAGCGGTATTGGTAGCTTCGATCATGGCAGGCTTCCCACTGAATGTGGGAAATATCATGTATAGGGTCATCTCAAATGTGGCCAATGAGACCAAGACGAACTACCCCTTACCCAACACATTCACGATGTACTTCAGAGAGCTGAAAGTGAAAAGGAAGAAGTTTGATGTTCTGGTGCCTCCGGCGGGGGCGTATTCGTGGTATGATCAAAAGGGTCCGGACAACCCTAAGACGGCCAAAAAAGGGCCAAGCCACCACTTCTACCACAGCTGGCCAGTCTAAGGAGCCAACTGTCACTACTACTGAGCAAGCCACTTCACTCCCTCCGGGCCCATCTACAACACCCTCCTCATCTACAGCTGATCCGGAGATTCCAGTCTCCAAGACGCACCGGTTCATTGCCAACCAGCTGTCCTACACTTTGACCAGTTTGAATAACTGGATGTCAGCTGCGACATCCAAGTTGTCCACCTTGACGATAGTGGTTCAGTCCCACAGCGCACTAGTAACGGTGGAGTCCCAGGTTCTATTGGAGACACACTGAAGAAAATCCTGGAAAGCCAGGAAAAGATGATGAAGAAGCAGTATAATTTGGCCGAGGCGGTCGATTCACATAGCAAGGCACTCAAAAGCCTTGCTAGGGAGCATAGGAAGCTAAGGAAGACCAAGGCCTCGACGGAGTCGGTTGCAGCTCTAAAGGAGCAGGTGGACAAGCTGGTAGCTGATCAGTTGCCCCTAGATCTTCTATTTGGTGAGCCGGCCGTAGAGCCACAGCCGGATCAGCCGCAGGAGGTCAGGCCACGCAAGAAGAGGAAGCTCCCCAACACTGAGGGAGTGGTTATCATGGTAGCCCCTGAGCAGCAGGAGGGATCCTCTAGTGCACCCACAGCAGCACCCACAGCAGCAGATGAGCCTCCTCCAGAGCAGGCACCTGTCCCAGCAGCACAGCAGCAGGACCAGTCTGAGGTCCCCACCATTACAGCGGATGAGGGAGCCAGTCAGAGCCACCCTGTTGATCAGGCTTGATGGGCCATCTATATCCTTTATTTGTGCTTTATTTGATAGTTAGCATTGGGGACAATGCTAGCTTTTATTCGTGGGGGTGTGCCCTTCTGTTTTTTATTTTGGGATTGTATATATTTGATTACATTCAGTGCATTCATAAACGTAGTATTTGTATATATTTTAACGCTTTGATCTACTTTAGTTTCATTTTGAACACTTTTTAATTGTATATTCGGATCTAACTTTGTTCATAGTTCATTTTCTTTTATTCTCGTAGAATCATTAGATTTTGTTTTAAGCTTTTAATAAACCCTTGGTTTTCTTAATGCCACGGTTCTTTCCAAGGGTAAAGTGTTGTGTGAACCGGGTGGCTCTTCCCTATGATAGATAGCGTGACAACTTTCTTAAGGGTTGAGTCAGGTTTTTCTCTTTTTTCTTCTTGATTTTGAAATTTTTGTTGGTTAAGGGTACCTCGGGCGAACTTCACTTGGGCCTAGCACATTTGTCTGCGATCTTATGGTCAAAAACATCAAGTTGTGTCTAGATTGGTGAAAGTTGTGGCCTTGAGAGTCTTGTGTTGATCGAACAACCATCGATTGGTCATATGGACCAAAGTGTGCTCGAATCTATTCCGAGGTTGTTGTGGGCCTTCGACTCCATTTCTTGGTGATCTCTGAGTGTAAGTGTGGTGAGAAAATAGAATTGTGAGCCCAAGCACCATACGAATGGTCTAGAACTTGCCCCGAATGTTTGTTGAGGCGAAATCCTAGGTGAAAATTGACTTGAGAAGTGAGTGTAGGCCACCTTTGATCCAAATGAACATATCATCAATCATTCCTTCCAACCTACCAATAAATGAATCCCTAGTCACCCCTTTTGAGCCTAATACCTTGTTTCTTCCTAAACCAAAGTGCAAGCCTATACTCAATTTAGACCTTCTCTTAGCACCCAAAGATCTTCCCTTAAAGTGATTGCAAAAGTATAAGTTTGGGGGGAAAGACAAGATACGAACAAGAAAGGCACCAAAGAGGCAAAAAGGCACAAATTCAATAAGAAAAAGAAAAGGCATGAAGAAAAAGGAAACAAAGAGAAAAAAAAAAGCGAAAAGTTGCAAAAGACCCAAAATGAGGGGGACCAAAAAGAGTTGATAAGTGAAAAGGGAAGAAGGAAGAATGAGAATGAAATGATCAAATAAAGAAGTGTCAATTGCAAAACGGAAGAGTGCCATGGTGCCTCTCTTTCACCCCTTAAAAGAGGAAATGCCGAAAAGAGTCAAAAAGGTGATCCATAAATGAATTAAAAGAAACGCTTTAGGGAAGGTTGAAAGAACCAAAGTCCTACCCTACCCAAAAAGCTTTCATAATGACTCCCAAAAAGTCCTATACGATCTCAAGTCGAGAAGAGCCTACATTAGTGGATACTTACATAAAGGGCAAGCCTATGGTACCTAGTGTCGGGCTTAGGGTCTCTTCTTTGAGAGAGCGAGTGTGAAATTCTCCACATTGATTTGAGTGAAAATACCCTAAAAGGTGAGATGCACTTAGGGAGAGCCGAGGGTGTATGAGTTTGGGGTCCACAATAACTAAAATGCTTGAGAAAGGCTCCTTGATGGATCGAGTCAACCCTCGAAGCTCTTGTGTCACACTTGAACCTCAATGCTTAAAAGTTTTCAAAAAGGTGTCAATGATGCATTTTCATTAGGGGCAATTGTTAGTTCCAATTGATGTTTGTGAGGTTACCCCCGGACAAGTAGGGGTGTTTTGGTGTCTTTTCTCTGAAGGTTAGGTCTTAGTTTTGATTTGCTTGAGGACAAGCAAAGGTTTAAGTTTGGGGGAGTTGATAACTAGGAATTTTGCATGATTTTGAACCCTTTCTTACCTTAGTTTTGTGCATAAAATACGATTAAATAGCTCTGAATTAATTACAAGTGCGCTAATTTGCAGGTTTGTGCGAAAAAATGATGAATATCATCAAAGCGGCTAAAAAGGAGTGAAACCGACAAAGCGTCAACGAAGATATGAAGGACTTCAAGGAAGCATGTGCGGACCGCACTATTTTGGTGTGTGGCCGCACAGGATGGTTCAGAGACTCAAAGCTCAAAGCACTATCTGCGCGGACCGCACTGATTTGGTGTGCGGCCGCGCAGGAGAAGATCAGAGAAGCCTCAAAATACAGACAAGACCCACGCGGACCGGGTCCAAAACTATGCGATCCGCAATGAAGAAGACCATAGCCGAAATTGTTTAAAAAACAAGCCCCACGCGGCCGCGTGCCATATCAGTGCAGCCCGCATGGGTAAAGGATCGGAGACCGTGCATGCAAAGGATTTGTGCAGTGCAGTCGCATGTCAAATGTATGCGGTTCGCGTTACTGTAATCACGCGGCCGCATGACAAATGTGTGCGGTCTGCATACTTGTTCCAGCAGCAGACCTTCAGCAACCCAAATAGCCCTACGCGGCCGCACGATAAAAGTGTGCGGTCCGCGTGAGCCCCGCAGGGGAATTTTTGTCCGGAAATTTCAGGGTAGTATAAATAGCTTCTTTTTCTTTTTTAGGTTATGTTAGACAATACACAGTGATGGCTGAGCTCGTGAGGAACTTGAATACGCCTATTTTGGGCAATTTTGTACTAGATTAACTTTAGATTTCATTTCCAATTAATTATTATGTCAATTTTAGCTTCAATTTCTTCATCTTCTTCAATTTCTATGGCTAGCTAAACCCATAGCTAGGGTTGTAACCCAACCTTAGTATGAATAATTGATGGGTTAGAATATTAAATGCAAGGATGATTGTGGGTAATTGATTTTGGGTTGATTGAATGTGGTTAATTGGGATTTTGTGGTCTCAAACATAAAATCTATTTTTGTGGGTTTGGTCTCTGCCACACCTCCTTTTTTCCGCTGACCCGCGAGGGCGCGATGGAGTTTTTCCAATTAAATGACAATCAAAACGGGATTTATTTAATTAATTTAGAGTCACCACTTGGGAGATTTATGGTGTCGCAAGTCACCGGTTGAATCCCGAATCGAGGAAAAGAATGACTCTGTTTAATAGTCCGCGAACCAGAAATCCGGATAAGGAATTCTGTTAACCCGGGAGAAGGTGTTAGGCATTCCTGAATTCCGTGGTTCTAGTTCGGTCGCTTAACTGTCATATTCGGCTTATTTATCTGATTTTAATAGTTATGTACTTAATGCAAATTAATATCCCTTTACCGCTTTTATTATTATTATTATTTACGAAAGAGAATGTTGCCTAAAAATATGTTTCGAATCACGTCACATGAAATGCACCCGGATCCTCGACACATTCTTATTCAACATTTTGGGATTTGGATTTGGGCCGCATGAAATGCACACCCGTATTTAAGAAGGTAAAATTATTAAAATCGCGCCTAAAGCATACTAACACGTTTACACTTTGCGAGGGCCATGGAATTTACTAAGTGGCACGCCTCGAATTCTAAGGATCAATACAAGATTAATTAAGCGAGGGTTAAACATTTGGAGATTTTATTTGGTAGGGCACGCCTCAAATTATTTAATTTTTCCAAATATCGCAATCTACCTCATTTAGAATGTTTGGCGCTACCGCATTTTTATCTTTCAATTAGGTCCATATTCTTATCTTCTATTATAGTCCAAACGTACAGTGTCATATGTTCACCAATCTCAACAATTGCTAGATGTTTATGAACATGTCCTAACAAAATTTACAAACAAAACTCATGGCCTAATAAATTATCCAGATATAAACTCTAAATCTAACTAGCAAACAATCAACTCACGGCAAATCAGGATGTGAAGCAAGGAAAATTCTTTAACAATTACCACAACAAACACATAAAGTGATTCATGAACAAACATAATGAAGAGATCAACCAAATATATAACTCGAAATAGGCAAGAACGAACCTCAATGTTGATAAACAAAGCTGGAGTTTACAACTCAATTGTCAAACCAAAATGGAGCCATAATCGGCGAGTTGAAGTAACGAAACCAACGAACCGGAACCTCGCATCGGCACTCGAACGGACCTCTCGCTTAACCTCGTCTATGTGCGTGTTTGTGAGGATTGTTTGGACAGAAAATAGTGAGCTGGGGTTGGACTGGATGATGGTGATGAAGCTGGTTCGACGCGGCGGCAGAGGCAGCATTAATAAAGGTTTGGCGTCGGGTAGCTAGTTGTTTTTCTGCTGGACGACGAAGCAGCGCGCAGCAGCGGCTGGTGCTTGGGTGTTCGTCAATGGTGTATCGTGGCTGATGAGGTGAGGATGACGAAGGTGGCGACGTGAGTTCAGCTAGTCGTGAGGGTGGTGACGACAGGAATGGAGGGACGTTTTGGACGGGGCTGTGGTCGACAGGAGGCTCGATGACTAGAGGGGTGGAGTCTTTTTTTCCGTTCCCCGAAATGTCTGCCTGTATGTATTCTTTTTATCCGAAAATGGAGAAATCTCTCCTGTTTTCTGTTCTCGTTTCTTTTTCCACCTAGAAAGCTCTTTTCTTTCCTTGTTTTTGTTTTCTCTTTTTAAAGAATGCTGAAGGTCCCCCCTCCCCAACTTACTGATTTTGCTTTTTTTAAAAAGAAATCACCAAAAAGCTTTTCCCCCTCTTTCACGTGAGAGCCCCCTTTCCATTGTCCCCCTATTTGTTTTTTATATCTCTTTGTTTTTTTATATCTCTCCTCGTCTTTTTCCCTTTGTCTTTTTTCCTTTGTCTTTTTCCCTTTGTCCTTTTTCTTCTTATTCCCCCATCCCATTATGTATTGTCCCCTTAGTGTAGTGTGTGTCATGTGTGTTGTATGGGTTATTTTTGTCCGTGTTCCCGTGTGGTGGACTCGGATTATTACGAGCTAGGTCCGAAAATTATAAAATCGGGTAGTTTGAACCCGAATATTATTCTTCGCCCGGAACCGAGAATGGTGTTATTTAATTAATCCTAGGTAATCAAAATAACTATAAGACTCATAATTAAAACAAAACTATTTTTTATATATTTTTTAAAAAGTAACCCCAAAATGTTAATGAAACTATTTATTTATTTATTTCATAATTTTCGTTTTTATATAAAAAATAAAAATATAAAGTACTATTTTTTTATATTTTTTCAGTTTAAAATGACTTCAAAACATTAATAAAACTATATTTTTGTTATTTTTCATTTTAAGGTAAAAATAAAGTGAAAGAGTCAAAATTAGCTAAAATAGCTATATTAAAACTAAACTAAATATTTTACGCTAAAAATATAAAAAATCTCGGGTAGGGGCAAAATCACGCATCTACAGCTGCCCCTCTTTGACTGAAAACACAAAGAGTTTTCAGACAAAGAACGACTAGACAAGTGTTTTGACCCGACCCTTATTCGGAGAGACTAAACTAAAAGAAGAGGATGTGACCGAGCCCTTGTATCTGAGCTGCCTACATATCCTTGGCTATAAAGGAATCAGGCCACGTGTAGTTCAGAAGTGAGTAAGAATACGGAGTAACCGAAGTGGAGAGCCAGTCGAGGTGTCATTCCGTCGAGGTTCTGTTCCATCGAAGTTCCGGTCCGTGGTCCTGCTATTACATCAAAAATCAAAACATGAGAAAGACTAACTAAGCCTATCGGCTACTAGTTACAAGATTCCTATCTATAAGTCTTCTGAAGCTTGATCTTGAGTATTGGTTGGTGCTTCATGCGGACTCTAAATTTGAACCTTGATACTTGCTAATTGCAGGTGCTGCTTTTCGGATCAAGACCAGGTATGCAATGCTTGTGACCTCGGCCATGTCTTGAGCACACCAAATCTTTCATCAACTTCTGCACTTAGATTTTTTCATTGTGACTAACTTCTGTTGATCATCTCGGACTGTTGACTCGCATTCTAGTCGCAAGCTTCTTTTGTTGCTAACTTGCATTGCACTCCGAAGTGAATTCCCTTACTTGTGATCTTCGAACTATTCTCCTTCGAATTCTGAATCTATCTTTTCTGATCCTTGTTGCCTTCCTTCTGATTATGAACTTGGATTTATGCCGGGGATTTCCGTTACACTCTGTCCCTTTCCGATTGTTCACTATCCTTATCAAATCTTAGAAATTGAGACGACGTTCTGCTCCTCTAGCGAGCTTCTGACTTTATCGACAAACTCTAATCGTAAATCATCATTTCATTCTTCAGATGGGTACTTGACTTCCATTACAACTTTTCGAAAAATAAACCTCCACTCCATTCTTCAGGCGGGCTCCCTGACTTCAACTCATAAACATCGAAACTAAATCGCCACTCCATTCTTCAGGCGGGCTCCCTGACTTCAACTACATCTTCAAAACTAGATCGCCACTCCATTCTTCAGGCGGGCTCCCTGACTTCAACTACGACTTCAAAACTAAATCGCCACTCCATTCTTCAGGCGGGCTCCCTGACTTCAACTACAACTTCAAAACTAGATCGCCACTCCATTCTTCAGGCGGGCTCCCTGACTTCAACTACGACTTCAAAATCGCCACTCCATTCTTCAGGCGGGCTCCCTGACTTCAACTACAACTTCAAAACTAGATCGCCACTCCATTCTTCAGGCGGGCTCCCCGACTTCAACTACAACTTCAAAACTAAATCGCCACTCCATTCTTCAGACGGGCTCCCCTGACTTCAACTATGACTTCAAAACTAAATCGCCACTCCATTCTTCGGGCGGGCTCCCCGACTTCAACTCCAACTTCAAAATAAATCGCCACTCCATTCTTCGAGCGGGCTCCCCGACTTCAACTACAACTTCAAAATAAATCGCCACTCCATTCTTCAGAGGCGGGCTCCCCGACTTCAACTATAACTTCAAAACTAAATCGCCACTCCATTCTTCAAACGTGGGCTCCCTGACTTCAACTATAACTTCAAAACTAACTCGCCACTCCATTCTTCAGGCGGGCTCCCTGACTTCAACTACAACTCAAAAACTAAATCGCCACTCCATTCTTCAGGCGGGCTCCCTGACTTCAACTACAACTCAAAAACTAAATCGCCACTCCATTCTTCAGGCGGGCTCCCTGACTTCAACTACAACTCAAAAACTCAATCGCCACTCCATTCTTCAGGCGGGCTCCCTGACTTCAACTATAACTCAAAACTAAATCGCCACTCCATTCTTCAGGCGGGCTCCCTGACTTCAACTATAACTTCAAAACTAAATCGCCACTCCATTCTTCAGGCGGGCTCCCTGACTTCAACTGCACTTCAAAATAAATCGCCACTCCATTCTTCAGGCGGGCTCCCTGACTTCAACCACAACTTCAAAACTAAATCGCTACTCTATTCTTCGGGCGGGTTCCCTGACTTCAACATCAACTCACCAACTCCATCCCATCATTTCTTCTGAATTACCTTGTTTCGGAATTGCTTTCCTCCTAGGTCGTGTTATTTTTCCCTTGACTGCTGGGGATATCTTTGGAATTGTTTACTTACCTGCTGGGGATGATGTTGCTAGGAAAATCTTCTCTATTTCCTCCTTTTCTACTTCCTTCAAAACCTTTTATTCTCTCCCGGAATCGCGGGGGATTGAAATGTCATTAGCTGAGGATTGTCCTGTCGGGGGACCCCTTTTCCTTTTTCCTCTTTCCAAACCTCCTTCGAGACTTGCACTTTGCTCCATTGAAAAACTTGTAGGATATAATGCTGCCGGGGAAATCTCGAAATCAGTGTTTCATTTTTCCGAGAACTGCTGGGGATGATACTGGCTTCTTGCCTTTCTGAACGCAAGCTTCCTCGTTTTGTCCTGTCTGCTGGGGGTATAATTTCCTCTATCACAACTTGTTGTTTTTTTTTTCAAAGCTGCTGGGGATAATCGGGTTCAAAGATCATTTCCTCGCGTTATCCGGCTTCTTTCCCCAACCGGGTATTTGGTTTCGAGAAAATTTTCGCAACGGGAGAAAATTTTCTGCCCCAGTTTGAGAATCTTCTTCGTGGCATGCTTTTCTGCCAACAACCCCTCTTTTTTCCTGTTTCAAATCAAAGAAAAATTGGTTAGTTTTAAAATGTGGTGGCTGGTTGTGCTGCTCCTGCTGGGGATGGTTCTCCTCCTCTTTCCCTGCTCTGCGTTTCATTATCAGAACTTGCTGAGGATGTTATTATTTGATGATATTCATGCTGGGGATAGCTTTCTCCTTTCTTGCTTCCCCGCCTTCCTTGACGACTCTTTATTTGCGAACCTTTCCACATGGTTTTCCACTGACCACCCGAAGTCCTATAATAGTGACCTTTCGTGAAGACTTTGCATGTTTTACTGGTGAACCATTTTCTTTATTCACCCTTGTCACTGAAAATACCTTTCTGCTGGGGATATCTCCCCTTCTTTGGCGGCATATCTAAGGAATGTGCATTTCCCGACCTTTGAGTCTCATTGGCCTTGGCCTCGAGGTCATTAACCTTCATTGAGATATCCTTTTCACACCGATCCACCCCTTTGTCGATTTTCCTATTGCTGGGGAATATCCCTCCGGACATTGGCCTTGCGCTTGATCCTTCCTGACTTATACCACTTGGGTGTACCAATCAAAATCCCGTCTTGTGTAATTGGAAAGCTGATGGAAAATTTTGCAGTCATTTCTTGCAAACAGACTCTATTGGGGAATTTTGATGAAAGGAGAAAGATAAAAGGAAACAGAATAAAAGACAATGACTCTCTAAAAAGAAAAATTATAAAATAAACCTATCAAACGTGGATACCAACTCTAATGGACATGACGTGCACATATAGCCTATCCTCCGTCGTTAAACCGCCTTTTGTAATCTTCTCCTGGGACTTTCCTATCTCGTTTCCAATCTTCGTTCGACTTGTAGTGCCCGAGGGGTTTTCACTACCAAGCCTCTCTCATTGCGGTTTTTCTCTCAAGCTTTCATCGCCTTATGGTGCCTATGAAGGTTTTCACCGCTAAGACTCTCTCATTCGTGCTTCTCTTCAGCTGGGGATTGGGAGTGTTACTGCTGAGATTCTTCTCTCATTTGCCTGACTTGGCCTCTTTTGAAGATTGGTCAAAAGGTATTTCTTTGGACCGTAATATGGATTTTGATAGGGCTTAGAAAGAAAAGGGTATCAAAGGCTCAAAACAAAACAAAATGGGTTCAAAATTACAACCTTCGGAGTCTGCATCTTCCTTTATAAACACAACTTTTGTTGCCCCAGTTTTTGCTTGGGGATTTTTTTTTTTGATTTACACTATGACCGAGCTGTGAAGCGCCTACGTATCCTCTTTGAGGAATCAGGTCAAACGTAGTTCCCAATTCCTCTTTTTCAAGTTTCTTTTTTTTTTCCACACATTTTTCTTTTTATTTTCTTTATCTCTTTTTGTTGTTTTCTTTTTCTTTACTTTTTTCTTTATCCCTTTCTTCTCTTGCCTTTCAAACTTAAGTTTCTAGTCTTTGCAACTAATTCCGAAGGAGGGGTATGAAAGAATTTAAAATAAGGCTCAAAGGGTTGGCGATGGATAAAGTATTTGGATAGCAGAACAAAATGCCTTCGTCATTCCAATCTTCAAAACATGCCAAGCGTAAACAACACAATTAATATTCGTCATATCTTTAAAGCACTGTTGGGCAACACTCTCATTTTCATTATTATGAACGACCCCATGTCAATTTTGGCAGCTTGCCTTTAACGGTTTTCTTTTACTCGCCCCAGTTTCTCATGACTCGGGTTTCAAATAATCTCAAACCGTTCTTATTTCATTTAAATATCTCGATCACCTCCCAATGGTTTTGTGATTAACTTTTAAGATCAGGCCAGAACTATGCGCACGTCATGTCAGTAGAGCTAGCAGAAAAAAGAACTATAGGAAGGAGAGGACTAAATAACCGAAAATGTCTAAAAATAATATAAAATAGGTCATTGCATTAACCGATAAGACAACGACTCGAACAACCAAAAAACAAAACTGGAGTTACAACCCTTAGAACGAACCTAGACCCCTTTAGATGGGACACTATGATCAAAAGAAAAATACAAGGATAAAAGGTTTGAGCCACAAAACAACATTCGGATTACTATTCTGAAATAACTCGGACAAATAGAAATGACAACAAAATAAGCCACCACAAATGACTCTCCAATTGATAAGCCTGACATTTAGCCACGAATTTGATTATCAGAACCACTATGGCCTTCTCTCATTTCAGTCGGCAAATTCCCGAGTGGATTCTCATATTCCGTGTCACCGGGCATCACCGCCAGAAAGTGTGTATCATCAGGTGCAGGTAACGGATTCAGCGCGATATTCTGGGTGTCACTGTTATGAATCACAATCAATCTTTCTTGGATCATCCTTTCTATTTTCCTTTTCAAATCCCGACAACTTTCCATGTCGTGCCCCTGGGCATGGGAATGGTATTCACACCTTTTAGATGGGTCAAATCTCCTTGCACGTGGGTCCACATGATTTGGAGGGATGGGTGCAATCATGTCCTGTTGCTTTAACTTCTCAAATAAGCTTGCATAGGAAACTCCTATTGGTGTGAAATTATCCTTCAATTTCGGTTCCCTTCTATACCCTTGGTTTGGAAGTGTGTTATAAGGTATTTGGAAATTTTGCAGAGGCTGGTAAAGATTTTGTAATGCCCGTGCTCGCTTTCTTGGATGATTTGATGGCTGAATAACATACTGGGGTGGATCAACCGAGTATGGTGGGTTCGGAGGTGGATAGTAATGCTCGGGGGAGTTATGGAAAACCTGTCGAGACATCGCATACCGTCGAGGTGTTCTTCTGGAACCTTTTCTTGACCCTGATATCATCATGACTTCTTCATCCCTCTCATTCGTGTCACTAGATTCAAATTGGACAGCCTGAGCTGCAGCCTTGAGAGCCGCTTGACTTATAATTCTGCCTGTCTTAAGACCGTTCTCTACCATTTCTCCCATTTTGATTACATCCAAGAAGGATTGACCAACCGCAGACATCATGTTCTGAAAATAATCCGGCTCTTGAGCCTGAAGGAAGACAGTGATTAACTCGTGGTCATCCATGGGTGGCTCAGCACGAGCCGCTTGCTCTCTCCATTTAAGGGCATATTCCCTGAAACTTTCACTTGATTTCTTCTTCAGATTTGAAAGAAAAATGCGGTCTGGGGCAATGTCGATGTTGTATTGGAATTGTTTGACAAAGGCTTGTGCCATGTCGTTCCAGACGTGCCAGCGAGATGCATCTTGATCCCAAAACCATTCAGAGGCTACTCCTGTAAGGCTTTCCCCAAAGTAAGCTATTAACAATTCTTCATTTCTTCCCGGACTCCTTAGTTGATTGCAATACCTTTTCAAATGGGCTATGGGGTGTCCATGTCCATCGTACTTTTCAAATTTGGGAATCTTGAAACCAGGTGGCAAGTGGACATCGGGAAACAAGCATAGATCTTTGAAAGCCACACTCTTTTGACCCGCCAACCCGTGCGTGTTTTTCAACCGCTGTTCTAAGCTTTTCAATCTTTGGGTTATTTCCTCCTGTACCATCTTTCGGGGATCTTGCGTTGTCCGCTTGTCACAAACCAACCACCTTCTACTTACTTTACAATTCAAGACAAAACATGTTAGAATGGACTCAGACAGTCCTTATCAAATTTTTTATTTTTTTATTTTTTTATTTTATATTATATATATACATATACAGTTGTGGTCGAATCTTTTGGAGATGCCTACGTATCATGACCCCGCATGAATCGGACCGAGCGTAGTTCTTGCAAATTAATGCAAGAAATAAAGAGATGTTTATTTGATTTTTTTTCTCTATTTGATTTTTTTTTGAAGAAAAATTGTAAAAGCCGACTCCAACTACAAACTCTGATGAAAAACTTTCACACCTTGTGCCATAGATTTCTACAAGAATAAGAATATTTTTAGCGCCAATTATGACTATTTCTACAAAATTAGCCATGTAATGACTTATTTGACAAAATGGCTATTTTTGTAAAATTTATTTAAGAAAGATAAACTTGAAAAATTGTTTTCATCCTGTGGCTCATGGGGGCATCGTTCGGCATCGCCATAAGCCAACACAAGACTGAGAAAGTTTAAATGCCAAATGTGGCCATTTAAGCAAAACCATATGTTGTTTTATTTTTTTTTTGCAAAGTTGAGTGATGACTCAAACTTAATTTTGCGGATACGGCCTTTCAATATTTCCACGAGGGAATATTTCAAGGCTGTGCCCAAAAATTATTTACAAAGACTCAAAGTGGTTATTCTTGCAAAAATAACCTTCTAGCATCCTTTTGGGGAACATTCAGCTATTTTCAAAAACGGCATCACTTTGATTTTATTGACGAAATTAAACACAAAATTTTTGATTTTTTTTTTTTTAAAAAGGGGTGGTAACCCAAACTTTATTTTGAGGCTACGGCCTTTCAACATTTCCGCATAGAATATTTCAAGGCTATTAATCAAAAGAAAAAGAAAAGACTTCAAAGTGGCTATTTTTGCAATACAGCCTTCCGGTATCCTTTCGGAACATTCGGCTATTTTCAAAAACAGCGTCACTTTGATTTTATTGAAACTAAAAATTCGACATATTTTTTTTAATTTTTGAAGGGGTGGTTGGACCCGATGAGGGTTGCCTACGTATCCCACCTAATGGGGAGAATCAAACCTGCGTAGTTCGGTCAAGCAAACTACATCTGTAAAAGAAACAAACTATTTATTATTTTTTCACACATTTTTTTTTAAGTTTAAAACAAAATTTTTTTCTTTTTTTTTTAAGTAAAAAAAAAACAAACTATTTTGAAATCACATATTTTTTTATTTTACAACAAACGTTTTCTTTAAGTAAAAAAAATAAACTATTTTGAAACTATTTTTTTTTTATTTTGATCACACATTTTTTTATTTTACAACAAACGTTTTTTCTTTTTAAGTAAAACTATTTTGAGACTATATTTTTTTTTTCATTTTCCTCAATATAAAAAAAACGGTTAGCCTGCAAGTCTGAAGCAAATATATGCGTAAAACAAACAGGATGCAGCAGGATGGTCTTTTCATTTCAGGTCACCTGTCCTAGACGGACCCAACCCCTGTGTTGAGTCCCCTAAGTCAAATGCAACATGATGCAAATAAACGTTCCTACTAGGGATCCGGCATGAAGCTTTGTTATTCTAGGTTTAAAAACCCGGGTTTATTGTTCTAGACCTGGCTTACCCGAACGGACAACTCGAGCCGAGGAGGAGGCAGCAACCCGGGAATACAGAAGCTTCACCGGTTTTGCAACTTATCCAAACCTCGTTCTAAAGTGGGAATTAGACACTATACAGAAAAGAAGTCACACGAAGTGCACCTTTCTTCATGATTTAGAAGACTCAGCGAGGAAAACGGGTATCGACACAATTTATATACAATTCACAAAATATCAAAACAGTAAAAACAATATTTAGCACATTAATACAAACATATAATAAAATCGGATAATAAATAAGCCAAATACAACAATTATTCCAAGCTCGAATTCTTAAACCCTGAACCAGTGGTTCTGGGTTTGCTTCCCCCGCAGAGTCGCCAGAGCTGTCACACCTCCTTTCGGCGCGCTTACCCCGAAGGATAATGCATAAGGGAGTTTTTCCAATTTAAGGACAATCGAAACAGAATTTGTTTTAATTCAGAGTCGCCACTTGGGAGATTTATAGTGTCCCAAGTCACCGGTTGAATCCTTCATCGAGAAAAAGAATGACTCTGTATTACAGTCTGCGGACCAGAAATCCGGATAAGGAATTTCGTTAACCCGGGAGAAGGTGTTAGGCATTCCCGAATTCCGTGGTTCTAGCACGGTCGCTCAACTGTTGTATTTAATTTTTATCTAATTTCAATACATGTTCTATTTTCATGCGCCTTTTGTCCCTTTACCGCTTTTATTATTATTATTATTTACGAAAGAGAATGTTGCCTAAAAATATGTTTCGAATCACGTCACATGAAATGCACCCGGATCTTCGACACATTTTTATTCAACATTTTGGGATTTGGATTTGGGCCGCATGAAATGCACACCCGTATTTAAGAAGGTAAAATTATTAAAATACGCGCCTAAAGCATACTAACACGTTTACACTTTGCGAGGGCCATGGAATTTACTAAGTGGCACGCCTCGAATTCTAAGGATCAATACAAGATTAATTAAGCGAGGGTTAAACATTTGGAGATTTTATTTGGTAGGGCACGCCTCAAATTATTTAATTTTTCCAAATATCGCAATCTACCTCATTTAGAATGTTTGGCGCTACCGCATTTTTATCTTTCAATTAGGTCCATATTCTTATCTTCTATTATAGTCCAAACGTACAGTGTCATATGTTCACCAATCTCAACAATTGCTAGATGTTTATGAACATGTCCTAACAAAATTTACAAACAAAACTCATGGCCTAATAAATTATCCAGATATAAACTCTAAATCTAACTAGCAAACAATCAACTCACGGCAAATCAGGATGTGAAGCAAGGAAAATTCTTTAACAATTACCACAACAAACACATAAAGTGATTCATGAACAAACATAATGAAGAGATCAACCAAATATATAACTCGAAATAGGCAAGAACGAACCTCAATGTTGATAAACAAAGCTGGAGTTTACAACTCAATTGTCAAACCAAAATGGAGCCATAATCGGCGAGTTGAAGTAACGAAACCAACGAACCGGAACCTCGCATCGGCACTCGAACGGACCTCTCGCTTAACCTCGTCTATGTGCGTGTTTGTGAGGATTGTTTGGACAGAAAATAGTGAGCTGGGGTTGGACTGGATGATGGTGATGAAGTTGGTTCGACGCGGCGGCAGAGGCAACATTAATAGAGGTTTGGCGTCGGGTAGCTAGTTGTTTTTCTGCTGGACAACGAAGCAGCGCGCAGCAGCGGCTAGTGCTTGGGTGTTCGTCAATGATGTATCGTGGCTGATGAGGTGAGGATGACGAAGGTGGCGACGTGAGTTCAGCTAGTCGTGAGGGTGGTGACGACAGGAATGCAGGGACGTTTTGGACGGGGCTGTGGTCGACAGGAGGCTCGACGACGAGAGGGGTGGAGTCTTTTTTTCCGTTCCCCGAAATGTCTGCCTGTATGTATTATTTTTATCCGAAAATGGAGAAATCTCTCCTGTTTTCTGTTCTCGTTTCTTTTTCCACCCAGAAAGCTCTTTTCTTTCCTTGTTTTTGTTTTCTCTTTTTAAAGAATGCTGAAGGTCCCCCCTCCCCAACTTACTGATTTTGCTTTTTTTAAAAAGAAATCACCAAAAAGCTTTTCCCCCTCTTTCACGTGAGAGCCCCCTTTCCATTGTCCCCCTCTTTGTTTTTTTATATCTCTTCTCTTTTCAATTTTGTCTTTTTTCCTTTGTCTTTTTCCCTTTGTCCTTTTTCTTCTTATTCCCCCATCCCATTATGTATTGTCCCCTTAGTGTAGTGTGTGTCATGTGTGTTGTATGGGTTATTTTTGTCCATGTTCCCCGTGTGGTGGACTCGGATTATTACGAGCTAGGTCCGAAAATTATAAAACCGGGTAGTTTGAACCCGAATATTATTCTTCGCCCGGAACCGAGAATGGTGTTATTTAATTAATCCTAGGTAATCAAAATAACTATAAGACTCATAATTAAAACAAAACTATTTTTTATATATTTTTTAAAAAGTAACCCCAAAATGTTAATGAAACTATTTATTTATTTATTTCATAATTTTCGTTTTTATATAAAAAATAAAAATATAAAGTACTATTTTTTTATATTTTTTCAGTTTAAAATGACTTCAAAACATTAATAAAACTATATTTTTGTTATTTTTCATTTTAAGGTAAAAATAAAGTGAAAGAGTCAAAATTAGCTAAAATAGCTATATTAAAACTAAACTAAATATTTTACGCTAAAAATATAAAAAATCTCGGGTAGGGGCAAAATCACGCATCTACAGCTGCCCCTCTTTGACTGAAAACACAAAGAGTTTTTAGACAAAGAACAACAAGGATTTGGGATGGACCCATGAGAATGGTAGTCCCAAGTAACGGGTATAAACCTCGAGAGAGTAATTACCCAACTCGAGCCTAAAGTTGCTTGGGCAAATTAGCCTACCCAATTGGTCTCGAGAGAGTCAATTGGACAAAATTGTTCTCTCTACCGAGAGGTGTGAGAATGAATGCATAGAGCAACGGCTATCCAAAAATCCCATGTATCATCTTCGCATTGAATTTCCATACCGATTAGTTATTCCACCTAGGTATAAGCTACCTCCTAGTCCCCTTTCCCATTAGCAAATCATAATTAGAAATAGCTTTAGCATAATTTAGACAACTCAATAGTAGTAGATACAATAGTTTATACATCGGAAATACCAAAAATGTTTGAAGATAAAATAGAAGCCAAAACTCAATTCTAGTGCAACACAATTATTCACTCCAAAAATCTAACTCCCTGAGGAATTGACCCCAAAGCACTATTCGTGTAAGAGTATTAGTGCCCACTCATACCTTCGGGTTGAGTTTGCCACGATCAAGTACTAACTGGCTTAGTCTTGTCATCTATGCCAAAACGTTGTAGTACTCTCTTCAAATATTCTTTCTGAGATAAACAGAGTTTCTTTGAACGTCTATCTCTTATTATCTCCATGCCAAGAATTTTTTTCGCCTCACCCAAATCCTTCATCTCAAACTCCTTCTTCAGTTGAATCTTCAACTTATCAATTTCTTCCGAATTCTTGGAAGCTATCAATATATCATCAACCTATATGAGAAGATATATAAAGGAACCATCTTTAAGCTTGCGCAAATACACACAATGATTGTATTTGCTTCTTTTGTACCGCTTCTACAACATAAACTTGTCAAATCGCTTGTACCATTGTCTAGAAGATTGTTTCAATCCGTACAATAATTTTTCAAGTTTGCACACCATATTTTCTTTTCCAGCAACTTTGAATCCTTCTGGATGAGTCATGTAGATTTCCTCCTCCAAGTTTCCATGTAAAAACGCAATTTTTACATCCATCTAAACTAGTTCCAAATCCAACTGTGCTACCAAAGCCAACATAATTCTAATGGAGGAATGTTTTACAACTAGAGAAAACACTTTATTATAATCAATTCCCTCCTTTTGAGCATATCCTTTGACCACCAATCTTGCTTTGTAACGAACGTCTACTTGGTTAGGAAATCCTTCCTTCTTTGCAAATACCCATTTGCACCCAATTGCTTTCTTTCCCTTTGGAAGATTAGCCAATCTCCATGTACGATTCTGATGAAGGGACTGTATTTCATCATTCATGAAAATCCTCCACTTATTTTCTTCTGAACTTTGGACTACGCCTTTATAAATGGTAGGAACATCATCAGCTGCAATTGCGGTTGCACAAGCAACTGTCTCTATGAGACGAACATGTTTCGTTATTTTCCTTTTTGGCCTGCTGGTTGCTATTGATTCAAGTTGTTGTTGAGGTTCCTGAGTTGGAATCCCCTCTACTAGCTCTCCTTCCAGAGGATAATCTTCATTTGTTTCTTCCTCTGCTTCTTGTATAGGAAAAATAAATTTTCCCTCAAACTCCACCTGCTTAGAATCACCATCATCTTGTTTGGTATCTACATTTGTTACCTTGTTTACCATAGCAAATTCATCTAAGGTAACATCCCTGCTGAATTTTACTTTCTTTGTCATAGGACACCATAAGTGGTATCCTTTGACTCCAGAAGTAATCCCTATAAAAATAGCCTTCCAATTTTGAGTCTGTCACATGATAATATGCAGTTGAGTTAAACACGTGAAAATAGTCATAATCTATAGCAGGCTTTCCATACCATTTTTCAAATGGTGTCTTGCTATCAATAGCAGTAGATGGTAAGCGATTAATGAGGTGGCATGCATATGTAATTGCCTTAGCCCAATGACACAATGCTCGCAAAACTCTAAATTGCAAGCCTTTACCCCTTTCAACAATCCTTGATCTCATAGAGTTTTCAAGGATTTTCCTCCAGTATGTCCCAAGCGCATGTGTCATAGCCTGGTTGCTTCTGCCTCTTTGTTGTCACTGGACGTTACTGTCGCTGTCCCAATAACTGTACTACCGAGATAACGGTACATGTTATTGTTCTTCCGATTGGCCTTCATTACTACTAGTGCACCGGAGCATACTCTCATCACTCCATTTTCTGTAATAATTTTGAACCCTTTTGATCACAGGGCCACCACGGAGATGGGATTTTCTTCAAACCCGATACATATCGAACATCTGTTAATGCTCTAATCATTCCATTATGGTTCCTTAATCATATTGAACCAATTCTATATGAGGTAAGAGAGTTGTTATCCGCTGTTTGGACGACTCCATATTCTCCTTCTTGAAATTCCACGAACCAATCCCTGTTGGGACATATATGATAGCTACAAACTTAGTCCATCAACCATATGTCTGATGACATTGACGGCTCCGTTGTAACTAAATGAGAAATTCGAATCATCACAATTAGCTACATTTGAATCCATAATGGCCTTTCCATTGTTATGTTTGGCGTTATTATTCAACTTCGGACAATCTTTCTTCCAGCGCCCCTTTTCTCGACAGAAGGCACATTAATCTTTGCTGGGTTTAGATCTTGACTTATATCTTCCTTTCCTTGTCCTCGTTTGATTTTGAGAATGACCCCTCACGAACAGTGTTTCTCCTTCTTTGCCCTTTTGTTTTCTCGCTTTCTTTGTTCGTAGTTGTACAAAGCCGAACAAACTTCTCTGAGAGAAACTTCGTCATTTCCATGGAGTAGAGTAGTTTCAAGGTGCTCGTACTCATCAGGAAGTGATGCCAACAACATCAAGTCCAAGTCAGCATCATCATAAGTTGTATCCACATTTTGCAAATCCGTGACCAACTTATTGAAACCGGTGATATGTTCATTCATCGTGGTACCAGGAACATAGGTGAAGTGAAACACTCTCTTCTTCATGTACAATTTATTTTAACTATTTTTCTTCAAAAATTTATCCTCCAGTGCTTTCCATAATTTATTAGCAGAAGTTTCCTTTGTGTATGGATATTTCTGCTTTCTAGCAAGGTAGGATCAAATGGTACCGCAAGCAACATGATTGTTAATTCTCCAATCTTCTTCTGCAATAGCATCTGGTCTCTTTTCTTCAATGGCCAGATCTAGCCCTTGTTGAAAAAGGACATCTAGAACCTCGCCTTGCCACATCCCAAAATGTCCGGACTCGTCAAAAATTTCTACCGCAAATTTCGCATTTGACACAATTCTTGTCATAAGCGAAGATGCCAATGATGACGTATTGCTGACATTTGATGTAGATTCTTCTTACTTATTGTTTTCTATCTTTGACACAAATATTATTTAATAGTTGACGACACAAATCAATATTATTTCCTTTCTGATATGGAAGATCAGACTAAGCTGCAATCACAGAGCATATTGAGACAGAACCTTGACTCAGTTACCAAGATAAATCCTTTCTGATGTGGAGGATCAGACTCTGCAACCACAGAGCATACTTAGACAGTACCTTGGCTCTGATACCAATTATTGCGACAGCTAAATGTATATAGTGTGAATGAGTAACAACTACTATACCAAAAATTATGACAGCCACAAAATAATAAATAAGATAATAAAGCAACAATAAAAGTAACACCAGAATTTACGAGGTTCGGCCAATTTTGCCTACTTCCACAAACACAACCACATTTTATTTCACTCCAAAAATACAAGTGAAATAATACTAAAAAGAGAATATACAAATGCCTTAAGAAGATAAGAAGGCAAATTAGAGGGGTATTTAAAATCTTAAATATTGGGCCTTCTTTTATAGGGAAAATCCCACACAAAATCTTCTACCCACTGATGTGGGACAAATCTGTTTTGACATTTTCAACAATGGCAAAGTACTCATTAATGCTGAAATACAAGCCTGGACAAAAATATCTTTATCTAAAATACAGAAGAACTCCAGGAACGACTAATGGACTTTGAATATTTGTTAGTTCAAAATTCAGGATTTGTTCCTAGAGTTTGAATGACCTGAAATAGTAACTCTCAATTGTTGAACTATAATATGAATTCAGCAACCATGAATCTTTCCTAGATTTTCCTGAATTTTGCACTGGTAAATGTTAAAAAATCCAGTAATCTATCGTTGGATTTTATATTTAAAGGTGAAAAATTATGAAATGTAATGTGGATATGCAAAAACCATAAATCAATCTTCGATTTTCCACTTGTAATGATTCAAAAACCAGTAAGTTGTTCTGGATTGTGGATTTTTGCACTAGTAAAAATTCAAAAATTGATAAAGTACTATGTGCATTCAAAAGCAAGGAATCGTTCAGGGATTTCGAACTAGTAAAGGTTCAGAAACTATGAATCGTTCCTGAATTTTAGATGTTGCACTAGTAAAGATTTAAAATTGTTGAACTATAATATGAATTCAAAAATTAGGAATTTTTGGATTTTGCACAATAAAGGTTCAAAAACTAGGAATCATTCCTGGGTTTGAAAATTCAGCAAATCTTTAAATTCCAGCATATTTTATTAAGGTTCCACTTGCTAAAGCTTCGAGCTCCAACACCGATTGCAAAAAAAGTCAATTTAACTGGACCAGTGGTTAATTTGCTATGACAATTCAAAATATGGCTATACTCTAATAGCCGGCCCAAAAAGTGGCTAACTCGGCTAATTTTTGCAATGTTCAGACAACCAACATGTATAAGACTGCCAGACATAGATAAGTGTAAAATTAGAAATATCAAACAACCACTAGAATTTATAGAGAAGTGAAATGCGTCTTACCGGCAAGATTCCATCGAATTCCCATTTTACACCATTCTTGATCCGATTTACTTCGAGGGTTGCTTTGGAAAGTATGGTTCGACTGTAATAATTGAAGTAGATGCATCAGTCAATGGAATTGGACCCCTTTATGAGTTGCCTTTAAATTAAAATAGAGAAAAACTTTAGGACCGAACAACAAAAAATTATTCTTGTTCTAAAATATGTTTGGGATAAGAGAAATTAATTTTGTTTCTTAAAAACAATTATGGAATCCCTTTGGAAGAAAGCATAGAAAAATGAGTTATCTCAATTCTATTTAAATGGAAGGAGAAAATATAATTTTCTACACTAAAATGACAAACATCTCGACCAAATTGTTTGATTAATTTGGGTAATTGCTATATTAGGTAAAACTTACCCACCAAATATTTACTCTAAATTATATCAACTTATCATAGTTAAGTAATTTTATAAGGTAAAAATATACAGGCAATAACATGTATCTACTCATTTGGTAAACACAATGTGAGCACGTGATTTTTACCCTATATTTGAGTTATTCCCATAAAATTTAAAATAAATAATTTTTTCTTATTTTTTACAATTTGTGTGTTAATTGCTCATGTTAAATAATATAAAAAAAATACAAAAAATATGCATTTGTATTTAGGAATTTAATTTCACATTTTAGTACTAATTAGTATCAACTTATTTTAGAACAAATGTCAAGAAAATAACAAAAATGGTAAATCTTGTATTTTTAGTTTAAATATGTTTAGTTTGCATTTTTTTAATGGATAGGAAATTAGATTTTCATAAAATAAAGAAAAAATACAAAAAAAGAAAAAATAAACAAAAGAAATAAAAAAGGGACACAAAAAATGCGTGATTCTATACCCTACCCCTCTCCTTCAGTAAAGAACACACACGCAAAAATACAGAGGGGAGCTCAAGATTTTTTTAGACTTCCCTGTTCTCGTCCTTCTTCAAGAGCCATTGTCATGGCTAACCCTTGAAAAAAA
Source organism: Nicotiana noctiflora (assembly GCA_032618575.1). Lineage (NCBI taxonomy): Eukaryota > Viridiplantae > Streptophyta > Magnoliopsida > Solanales > Solanaceae > Nicotiana > Nicotiana noctiflora. Next base: position 23,037 of record JASVEL010006148.1, on the reverse strand, counting down.
AAACAAGGCCTCATCAGTAGCTCTTGATCACCACAAACACCTAGTATTTTTCTCCTCAAAGGTGGTCCGTTTCTCTCCATTAAAATCATGTAAATAATCCAACAAAACCCAACTGTAAATCAGTCCTTGGACCAACTCCACTCAGATCTTAAATTCCCGCAAGAAGAGTCTAGGATTGTTCGAGATTTCGCTGCGATTCAAGGTCGTTCGTTTCTGCTCTTGCTACTGGATTTGATGTTGTTGAGCTCTACCATTTGCATTCTCGTTTTCATTTGGGCATTGTACTGTTTGTTTGATTTCAATTAGCTTGTTCGAATAAATTCGAGATTGCCGGAGACGTCGGGTACTCTCCGTTGGTTTTCCAGTTTGACTGCTACTGATTTTGTTTATGCTGGGCTCCAAGCTACTGATTTCCGGCCAGAGCGTGACAATCAGTCAAGTTGTGCTTGAGTAATAAGGCATTTGAAAGGAGCCTATGCCCTTACATTTACAAGTCGACATAACCCAAAGGAATTGATTGCTTGGAAACGTGGTAGTCTGCTTCTTCTCGGTGTAAAAGATTCAGAAGAAGAGGCCTCCGCAGAATCATCATTTAGAAATGCTAAATTTCCTTCAAGCAATGGGCAACCAAAGGAATTATTCTTGTCCAGTGACGCTAATGCTTTGGTTTAACATACCAAAAGGGTCTTGGTAATTGAGGATGGTGAAGCTGGTAACTGAGGATGGTGAAAATGTACTTAATACTAACTCTTTCTCGAATCGAGGTGTGCCATGCCAAATAAAATGATAATTGCATGGCCCTCATTTGATTAATCTTGTTTTGTCCTTAGAATTCGAGGCGTGCCATTTAGCAAATTTCATGGCCCTCGCAAAGTACAAACACGAAATTACTTTAGGCGCGTTAGTTAAAAATAATACCTTCCTAATCACGGGTGCGCATTTATGTGACCCAAATCTTACTCTCGGCGAAACTGAAATACATCAAAGTCACAGGTGTACTGGTTGCGGTGTGGCTCGAAATGTATTTTCGTGACGTCACAATTCTTCTAAAATTGAAAAGCGGAACATTAAAAGCAACTAATTAAGATATATAATGAAATTAGATAAAAACAAAAATTGCAGTTGAGCGACCGTGCTAAAACCACGGAATCCGGACTGTCTAACACCTTTTGGGTTAATAAAATTTCTTATTCGGATTTCTTGTTGCACGGACTGTTAAATAGAGTCAACTTTCGCGAATTCGGGATTAACCTGTGACTTGGGACACCATTATTTTTCCAAGTGGTGACTCGTAAATTTTAAATAAAATTCCTATCAGATTGTCCTTAAATTGGAAAAACTCTTTCACTGATTATTATTATATCCCTTTTCGGGGTGTAGTATTAAACAATGGCACATTTACGTTACGTATATATGCGGGGGAAAAATGGAGGTGTGACAGTTATTTTCCAGGAATAGCTTCACGCATTTTTTACCCAAAGCCTAAGTAAAAGAGAGAAAAAAGTAGGTTAAAATCCCTACTTATCAAGTTCCAAGAGAAGTTTACCGCTTTGATATTGCGTGAACTGTATATATATAAAACTGTGCCGAAAACCCTTCTCTTCTTACCTCCGGGGATGTGCTTACTGGTTGAGACTCCCCTTTCCGTTAGTGTCAATTCCAAAAATAAGAAAAAGAGGCCGGACAAGTTACAAAGCCGATTGACTCCGCGGGTCACCGGTACGTAGCCCCCTCCTCGATCCGAGTTGTCCACTCGGGCACACGGTCTAGTACCGATGAAAAATCAGGATATTGAGCCTAGGTCTAGGATGTTTATTTGCATCATATCTGACTTAGGGGACTCAACACAGGGGTTGGGTCCGTCTAGGACAGGTGACCCGGAAAATTAAAGACCGAGCATGTTATATGTTGCATTTATTTGTTCTAGATTATTATGCTGATTGGCTAAATTCCTAAAAACAAAAAGAAATAGAATCCTAGAATAGAAAAGTATCAAAATATTGACGAAATTCTGTCGGAAATCTGAAAAGAAAGTTTGAAAAAATAGGGAGAATAATTTTGTTGAAATAGTTGGTCAATTAATCTGACCGAACTACGCAGGTTTGATTCTCACCGTTAGGTGGGATACGTAGGCAACCCTCATCGGGTCCAACCACCCCTTTTAAAAAAAAATAAAAAATATGTCGAATTTTAGTTTTCAATAAATCGAAGTGACGCTGTTTTTGAAAATAGCCGAATGTTCCGAAAGGACGCCGGAAGGCTGTTTTTTGCAAAAATAGCCACTTTGAATCATTTTTAATAATTTGCGGGCACAACCTTGAAATATTCCTTGTGGAAATGTTGCAAGGCCATAGCCGCAAAATCAAGTCGGGGTACACACCCCTTTTTGTAAAAATAACAAAAAATGTCAAATTTTTGATTTTTATTATAAATAAGTCGGGTAATGCTATTCTTGCTTAAAATAAGCCGAATGTCCCTCAAAAGGACGCCGGAAGGCCGTTTTTGCAAGAATAGCCACTTTGAGTCATTTGTAAATAATTTTGGACACAGCCTTGAAATATTCCCTCGCGAAATGTCGAAAGGCTGTATCCGCAAAAATCAAGTTTTGAGCCATCACTCAACTTTACAAAAACAACCACTTTATCAAATAAGCCATTACATGGCCTGAATTTTGCTGAAATAGCCACATTTTTGCATTTTAACTTCCTCAGTCTTGTGTTGGCCTGTGTCGTGCTGAACGATGCCCCATAGGCCCCAGGATAAAAATTTTGAATTTGCATCTTCTTAAGTAAAATTTTGCAAAAATAGTCATTTTGTCAAATAAGCCATTATGTGGCCAATTTTGTAGAAATAGTCATAATTGACACAAAAAATATTCTTATTCTTGTAGAAATCTCCTACGCAAGTTTGTAGTTGGAGTCGGCTTCTATAATTTTCCTTCAAAGAAAAAGAAAAAAAAATCAAAAAAAAAATCGAATAAACATCTCTTTATTTCTTGCATTAATTTGCAAGAACTACGCTCGGTCTGATTCATGCGGGGTCATGATACGTAGGCAATCCACATAGGATTCGACCATTTCCATAACCAAAAAAAATGAAAAATTATAAAAGAAAAAGAAAAGGAAAAAATGAAAAAAACCATAAAAAGGGAAAAAGAAAAAAAATAGCAGAAAAAAAAAGAAGAGAAATCAATAAGAGGAATACCTTAACGCTAACCCGGTGGTTTCGTTTTGTTAATCCAGAAAGTTGAGGTGGTTGGTTGTGGTTGGTTGTGGTAAACAAGATTCAAGGAAAATGATAACCGACATCGAAGCTGTTACGAGTGCTCAAGAGACTCGGGGTCAGAAAGTTCAACAAGGGCCTACTGTGGTTGAGGAAAACAGAACATTGAAACAGCAAATGACCAAAATGCGTCAAGCATGGGCCAATGGCCAGGGACAACTTTCTCATGAGTCACAATCTGCTATACAGCAAGAACAATCTCGTACTTGTTTGACCTTCCTGCAAACATTGAGAAGCCTACCCGAAAGAAGGTACATGAAGAAATGGCCCAAAGATTGAAGATATTAGAACAACGGCTTAAAAACACGCAAGAAATGGCAGGTCAAAAGAGTGTTGCCTTCAGAGATCTTTGTATGTTCCCCGATGTCCACTTGCCGCCTGGTTTCAAGATTCCCAAATTTGAAAAGTATGATGGACGGGGAAACCCCATAGCCCACCTAAAAAGGTATTGCAACCAATTGAGAGGTGTGGGAAGAAATGAAGAATTACTTATGGCTTATTTTGGGGAAAGCCTGTCGGGAGTAGCATCTGAATGGTTTTGGGATCTGGACGCATCTGGTTGGCACGTCTGGGATGATTTGGCACAAGCCTTTATCAAACAGTTTCAATACAATATTGACGTCACCCCAAACCACATTTCCCTTTCTAAACTGAAAAAGAAACCAACTGAAAGTTTCAGGGAATATGCCATCAAATGGAGAGAGCAGGCAGCGAGAGCTAAGCCACCCATGAATGATCACGAGTTGGCCACTGTTTTCCTTCATGCTCAAGAGCCGGATTACTTTCAAAACATGATATCTGTAGTTGGTCAATCATTTGAGGAAATACTCAAAATGGGAGAAATGGTGGAAGATGGTCTTAAGACCGGCAAAATTATAAGTCAAGCAGCTCTCAAAGATGCGGCTCAGGATGTCCAAAGTGAATTTAGTGATGTGAATGGGAGTGATGAAGAAATCATGATGATGTCGGGGTCAAGAAGAGGTCCTATGAGAACATCTCAAAGGTATATACAGCCTTATCAGGTTTTCCATGACCCCCTTAAGCATTACTACCCGTCTCAGAACCCTTCATACTCTATTGATCTAGTCCAATATGTTGCTCAACCCTCAAAACACCCAAGAAAGCGAGCTCGAACATCACAAAATCTTTACCAACCTCCGTAAAATTTTCAAGTACCTTATAACCCACATCCAAGCCAAGGGTATGGAAAGGAACAGAAGTTGAAAGATAATTTTACACCAATAGGAGAGTCCTATGCAAGCTTGTTTGAGAAGTTAAAACGACATGTCATGATTGCACCCGTCCCTCCGAATCGGGTGGACCGACGTGCGAGAAGTTTTGACTCATCCAAAAGGTGTGAATACCACTCCAATGCCCTGGGGCTCGATGTTGTAGGTTGTCGGGATTTGAAAAGAGAGACAGAAAGAATGATTCAAGAAGGAATAATTGTGGTCCAAGGCAGTGGCATCTAGAATATTGCACCGAATCCTTTACTTGCACATAACGGAGCACATTTTGTGGGAATGATGCCCGGTGACGTGGGTGATGAAAATCTTCTTGGGAGGTCGACTGAAGTTGAAGATATTGAAACAGAAAGTGATCTTGGCAATATTAATGCAGAATTCAGTGGCTAGGATGCCACGCTTGTTAATTGGGAAGGCGCTCCGTCTCTTGGAGTTTTGGTGGTATATTTTGGTGTCATCTCTTTTGCCCGGGTTATTTTAGGGTTGTAATCCGGACGTTGTCTTGAGAGTCAAAACCTTTCTATCTTTCCACTTTGCTTTGTTTAGTAATAAAATTGTTTAGTGCCGTCTAGGTTTGTAATTCTAGTCTAGTCTGTTCATTTTGATGTTTCAATCCATCAGTTTAATACAACTCTCCATTTCCCGTCATTTCTAGTCATCCCATTTCTAATCACTTTACAGTTCTTTTCATACTGATTTTGGTGACATGTACATAATTATCGGCCTGATTTTAAAAATCAATTTAACAATGAAGCAATGTTGAAGATGTAATGATACTCGAAAGAAATGGAACATATTAGAATACTGTGAAACCTGAATCAAGTGAATACTGGGGGAAAACAGAACATAAAGAATGCCTTGGAAATGCATCATACTTCATCGGTTTAAAGCCAAAGTCAAAAGTACCCCAAGGCTAAAGGAACCATTCGTGGTATCGAGATTGTTGCCCAATGGCACTGAGAATCGTCAAAAACAGAAGATAAATATGTGAATCGGTCGAAAGATAGTTTGTACTTGGTAGGTCTTGAAGATTGGAATGACGAAGGCGTTTTATTCGGCTATCCAAACACTTTATCCATTGTTATCCCTTCAAGCCTTATTATATTTTCTTTCATATCCCTCTTTCGGAATCAACAACAAAATTGAGGATTGAGCGGGGAAATCAAATGGAGAAATAAAAAGAAAGAAGAAAAGAAAAGAAAAAAAAAGAGAAAAGAAAAGAAGAAAAAAAAAAGAGAAAAGAAAAAAGAAAAAGAAAAGAAAGAAAAGAATGCAAAGAAAAAATCGGGAGAAGTCAAGATGCAACCATGAATACGGACGTAGTCCGAACTACGTTTGACTTGATCCTGAAAGGGTACGTAGGCAGCCTCACTGAGGTTCAGTCACAATAAGGGAAAAATCCAAAAAAATCCCCCAAGAAGGAAACTGGGGCAACAATTATGGTTGTTGAAGAAATAAGATTCCGAAAGTTGTAATCTTTAACCCACGTTTAAAATAATTTGAGCCTTTTATATCCTTTTTTCTATATCCCATCCAAAAAGCCTACATTACGGTCCAAAGGAAGACCTTCCGATCAATCTTCAAGAAATACCGAGTCAAACGAGCAAATGTGAATCACATCAAGGGCAACACTCAAGTCCGAACAAAGGAGAATGAAGAATTCGAGAAAAATGATGAGAACTACCACGGGACTTCAAGATGAGAGAAATTAAAATGAGAGAGTCTTATCGATGAAAACCCTCACGGGCACCATAAAGCGACAGTGAGTTGAGAGAAAAAGCAAATGAGAGAGGCTTGATGGTGAAAACCCTATGGGCACTACAAGTCGACTAAGGATCAGATCAAAGAAATGAAGTGTTGAAGACCGCTTTCACGGCAGAACTTGCAACAAGAGTTGAACATCAGATTTGCTATACAAAGAAGGCTGAAGTGCATGTTAAGGTCGCTAGAGTTGGTATTCACATCCGATAGGTCATTCTTCTGTAGGTTTCTTGTTAGGAGTTGTATCCTCCTTTCTCTCTATCCTTCACACCTTGTTTTACCCTCCCTCATATCGAGTCGGTCAGGTCATAACAAATAAAGAAATGATTTCAAAAATTTCCACCAAGCTTTCCAATTGCACAAGATAGGATTTGGCCAACACGACAATTGTCGTAAGTCAGGAAAAGACAAGGCCAGTGCTTTAAGCCAAAAGAGCAACATGTGAAATGAAGCGGGCAACAATAAAAATGTTTGGGGTTCATGCAAGACACAAAGGTTGGCAAAGAGCCAATTCGGGAATGATATAACAAATGGAAGTACGGGGTTTGAACAGAGAGATGGTATATATATTCTCTGACAAAAGAAAAAGTCAGTCAAGAAACACCCAAGGTTGCCCAGTGAAATCATTGAAGAAATCATAGACTTCAAGATCGGAATTGTAGGATCCGTCAAGAAAGGAACAACATACATGCCGTAAGGAAGGCGGGTTTTGAACAAAGAAAGAATGAAAAAATGGATAGTCGGTGAACAGGCCAAGCATTCAAGTGGAAAGCAAGTTCAAAGCCACAACCAACCACCGCATTTTAAATTGACAGAGTTTTCTTGCTTTGAAACAGGAGTAAAAGATATTGTCAAACTGGGGCAGGAAAAATTTTCTATTATCGGATAGTCATCCGAAGAGCAAGGTGAATACAATTGTTTTTGAAGATGAATAAGGCAAGTTGAAAGGTAAATGAAGCAAGTATCGGAGAATGATACAATCTTAGTCTGTTGAAAATTTCTCCTAAGACAAAAGTCTTAGTCCGACGAATTTTTCACCTAAGATGAATGGATAAAATCTTAGTCTGTTGAATTTTTCTCCCAAGATAGAAGTCTTGGTTTGATGAATTTTTCACCTAAGATGAAAAGAAAGAATCTTAGTCTGTTGAAACTTTCTCCTAAGATGAAATCTTAGTCTGATGAATTTTTCACCTAAGATAAAAGTAGAAGTTGGAAAAGGAAATGAAGGCATAATTTGAAACGAAAAGGAAAGGCATAATTTGAAAGGTAAAATCAGAAGTTGGAAAAGAAAGAAAGGCAAGAAGTCGAAAAAGAAAGGAAAGATTTTTGAAATTGAAAGACTTAAGAAAGTCTGAATTGCAAATGGACCCAGTCCGATGAATTATCTCCTGGAGTCATAAACTCAGTCCGATGGATAATCCTCCCGAGATTACATTGAAATGGACATAGTCCAATGAGAATCAAAATCTTAGTCTGTTGAAACTTTCTCCTAAGATTAAATGTCTTAGTCTGATGAATTTTCCAAATACCAAAATATCGAATACCAAACACAAAAGTTTTTAATTTCGATACGATAATCTGATATTTACCAAATTATGCACAACCCTAATCAACATGTCGTCTTTTTATTTTTCTTTTGAAATTGTACTATATTATATTTTGACAGATATTCTTCATAAGTACTACTCCTCCTTGTCACTATTTGGATACTCCTCTTTGTGACTTATTATCTCAATTTTTAGATGGCTAAATAATTGGGATATATACACGGTTATGCATAAAATTCAAAATGATTACGCAATGCTATTCATATAACGTTTCGGTGTATTTGTATACTATTATAGTATACCGTTGCTGTATAACTATATACTCTATTATAGTATACTCTTACAAGATATTGTGATACAATAATATAATATCATTGGGTAACTGTGTTTTAATTTAAATTTTTGCTGAAATGTGACATATTATTACAGTGTATCGTTTCAGTATATGTATACTTTGATAGCGCCCACCTTCTAACAAGGGAATACTTTTCTGCATTGCACGTTTAATTTCTGTTAGGTGCCCACCTTCTAACACGGGAATACTTTTCTGCATTGCACGTTTAATTTCTGTTAGGCGCCCACCTTCTAACACGGGAATCCTTTTCTGCATTGCACGTTTAATTTCTGTCATGTGCCCACCTATCTAACAAGGGAATACTTTTCTGCACTGCATTTCATGCATTTAATATTTTTCTTCATTTCATTTCATACATGTCTACATTTAAAAGATAAACAAGAAAAAAATGAAATTCTGATATTCAATAACATGATGTGCCCGGTTACCATATTGGGGCAGAAAAATCTTTCTTTGGTTGTTTATTTTGTCACAAGAATGGATGAATATTTCATGTTGAAAAGTTGAACAAGTTCAAGGCAATAACAAGAATGCCATTGGAAGAAAAAATACAAGTCCAAATAATAAAAGAAGAGGAGAAGCAAAAAGAAGGCAAAAGTGAATCCAAATGCAGAAGTAAATAAAATGTGAATTGCACAAGACGTGGTTGAAATCATGGGCACTATATGTCCGGGCTTGATCCAAAAGCTGAAGAAGATTGAACCAACACCTGCGGCTAACAAGCATCAAGATTCAGATCAGGGTCCGCATGAAGCACCAACCAAAACTCAAGATCAAGCTTCAGAAGACTCATAGATAGGAATCTTGTAACTCGTAGCTGATAGGTTTAGTTAGTCTTTCTCAATTTTGATGTAATAACGGGACAGCGGACCGGAGCCTCGGACGGAACCTCGACTCTCAACCTCGATACTCCATCACTCTCGAACTACACTGACCTGATTCCTGTTTAGCCCAGGATATGTAGGCAACCTCTGGAGCAGGGTGCGGTCAAAGCTTTTCAAAATGCTTCACAACGGAATACTCGAACGGGTAAAAATCGTTCATAGTTGCTCACTTATCTTTGCACTGAAACTCTTCGTGTTCCCGAGCAAAGAAGGGCAGCTGTGAGCACGTGATTTTTACCCTATATTTGAGTTATTCCCATAAATTTAAAATAAATAATTTTTCCTTATTTTTTACAATTTGTGTGTTAATTGCTCATGTTAAATCATATAAAAAAAATACAAAAAATATGCATTTGCATTTAGGAATTTAATTTCACATTTTAGTACTAATTAGTATCAATTTATTTTAGAACAAAATGTCAAGAAAATAACAAAAATGGTACATCTTGCATTTTTAGTTTAAATATGTTTAGTTTGCATTTTTTTAATGGATAGGAAATTAGATTTTCATAAAATAAAGTAAAAATACAAAAAAATAAAAAATAAACAAAAGAAATAAAAAAGGGACACGAAAAATGTCTGATTCTATACCCTACCCCTCTCCTTCAGTAAAGAACACACACGCAAAAATACAGAGGGGAGCTCAAGATTTTTTTAGACTTCCCTGTTCTCGTCCTTCTTCAAGAGCCATTGTCATGGCTAACCCTTAAAAAAAACAAGGCCTCATCAGTAGCTCTTGATCACCACAAACACCTAGTATTTTTCTCCTCAAAGGTGGTCCGTTTCTCTCCATTAAAATCATGTAAATAATCCAACAAAACCCAACTGTAAATCAGTCCTTGGACCAACTCCACTCAGATCTTAAATTCCCGCAAGAAGAGTCTAGGATTGTTCGAGATTTCGCTGCGATTCAAGGTCGTTCGTTTCTGCTCTTGCTACTGGATTTGATGTTGTTGAGCTCTACCATTTGCATTCTCGTTTTCATTTGGGCATTGTACTGTTTGTTTGATTTCAATTAGCTTGTTCGAACAAATTCGAGGTTGCCGGAGACGCCGGGTACTCTCCGTTGGTTTTCCAGTTTGACTGCTACTGATTTTGTTTATGCTGGGCTCCAAGCTACTGATTTCCGGCCAGAGCGTGACAATCAATCAAGTTGTGCTTGAGGTACTAAGGCATTTGAAAGGAGCCTATGCCCTTACATTTAAAAGTCGACATAACCCAAATGAATTGATTGCTTGGAAACGTGGAAGTCTGCTTCTTCTCGGTGTAAAAGATTCAGAAGAAGAGGCCTCCGCAGAATCATCATTTAGAAATGCTAAATTTCCTTCAAGCAATGGGCAACCAAAGGAATTATTCTTGTCCAGCGACGCTAATGCTTTGGTTTAACATACCAAAAGGGTCTTGGTAATTGAGGATGGTGAAAATGTACTTAATACTAATTCTTTCTGGAATCGAGGTGTGCCATGCCAAATAAAATGACAATTGCATGGCCCTCATTTGATTAATCTTGTTTTGTCCTTAGAATTCGAGGCGTGTCATTTAGTAAATTTTATGGCCCTCGCAAAGTACAAACACAAAATTACTTTAGGCGCGTTAGTTAATAATAATACCTTCCTAATCACGGGTGCGCATTTATGTGACCCAAATCTTACTCTCGGCGAAACTGAAATACATTAAAGTCACAGGCGTACTGGTTGCGGTGTGGCTCGAAATGTGTTTTCGTGACGTCACAATTCTTCTAAAATTGAAAAGCGGAACATTAAAAGCACCTAATTAAGATATATAATGAAATCAGATAAAAACAAAAATTACAGTTGAGCGACCGTGCTAAAACCACGGAATCCGGGAGTGCCTAACACCTTCTCCCGGGTTAACAGAATTCCTTATCCAGGTTTTTAGTTTCGCAGACTGTATTACAGAGTCATAAATTTCCTCGGTTCGGGATTAAACCGGTGACTTGGGACATCATTATTTTCCCAAGTGGCGACTCTGAATAATTAAATACATTGATCCCGTCCCGACTGTGCTTTAAGTGGAAAAACTTCTTCACTGATTATTATTATATCCCTTCTCGGGGTGTAGTATTAAATAGTGGCACATTTACGTTATGTGTATGTGTGTGAAAAAAGGAGGTGTGACACACAGTACGAATAGGTATTTACCACTATAATATTTTTCGAATTGCTTCATTGTTGATTTGGTTAGTGGACGAAGCCTCTAAAGATGGCAGGTAAGATTATCTACTTTTCTATTTGATGAATTTCACTCTTGCAATTGATGAGTCTCATTCTTACAAAAATGATGAGTTAAATACAAATATTAGGTACTTTGCGCAATGACTTCTTTAAATACTTTCACTGACCCTGTGTATCACAATAAAAAGGCCCTACAACAATCACAGAATCTAACAAAATCTTCATCATAGTTGAACAATTATATACTCCTATTTAGTAGTTATGCAGAAGAATCCTATCACAGTTAATAGGTTAATTCTTATTTAATGATCCAATACAATTCATGATCAGAAGTCAAAATATTTAATGGATATTGAAAGTTCAATGTTGATGATTTACGTACTTGAATCAAAGGCATAAACTTTAAGCACATTGTTTCCCATTTCCTCATGCTTTTCCTGGATCTGCTTTGCAAATGTCACAACATGAAGACAACATTTATGTAACTCAATTAGCTGCAGCGTCACACAATCTGCAAATCCTTCTGGGATCTCTTGTAAGTATTTGCATTCTCTGATGTATACATGCTCAAGGCATTGGAAATAATCATCGGTGGATGTCCAATAATCAAGAGGCAGATACTCAAGGAGTAAGAACTTCAGTTTAGGGAATCCCTTCTCTGTTACTTCCCACTCCTTGCCTTCGAAGGCACGATCCTTCAATTCCAACACCTCGAGATTGGGCAACTTGCTAAAACTGTTCATGCTGTTCCATGGAAGACGAGTGCCGCTAAGTGTCAACTTCTTGAGAATTGGTGGGAAAGATCCTGGACTTGCTTTTATTAAAACGCCCACTGGAAAACTAATAGGATGGTACCGAACTGCAACATTTAGTGCCTCAAGCTCTTTTAAATATTGAAGATTATTATGCCATCCCGTCACACTATGAAATTCTTGTTCTTTACCAGCAATTTTCAATTTCTTCACTTTCTTGATCCCTTCAAATATTTTCTTTGTGCAACAAGAAGGTGCCAACCCAGAAACAGTTTGTAAGTTTTCTAAAACAAAGTTATCCGACGCTTTTTCTGATACCATATGAGGAGAGTCAAAATACATACACCAACAATCAAGATGCCTCAACTCCGATAATTTCCAAATTCCATTTGGTAAGGAGTAAATGTTCCAAGAACCAGTGCGCTGTGGACGAACAGTTAGAGTTTGTAAATTCAGAAGTTTAGAAATTGGTAATTGTCCAGAGTCAGAAATCCTCAACGCCAAATACCTTAAAAGAACTAGGTCCAGTATTGCTTGGGGGAAACAGAAGAAACTATTTTTCTCCACATCCAATACCCTAAGAAGTTTGAAATGGTACTTTGCTATATCAACGTATCTATAAGAACGATAGAAAGAAAAGGAATGTAATTTGCTATGAGCAAGATCATGGAATTGATAGCGATCACTATCCAAAAGACATTGTTGTGATACCCACCTACAACCTTGAGGAAAAACCCATCCGCGTTCATTAATTTTGGTATTCTGAATGTATAAAAGACTCTGGCTGTCGGCTTCTCTCAAGCTAAAATCATGAACAAGATCATGAATCATACATGTCATGATTTTACCATCAAAACTTCGCTTGCTAACAATAACTAGACTTTTATCAATAAGATAATTTAAATGCGAAACAGCCACTTCTTCGAATCCCTTCATCCCCTTTACCTTTAGAAGTCCCTCTGCAACCCATAATCTAATCAACTTTTCCACAGAAATCTCACTTGCTTTTGAAAAAACTCCAAAATACAGAAAGCAACCTTTCAAATAAGAAGGAAGATGTTTGTAACTTAAAGCGAGCACTCCTGAGCATTGTTGATAAGCATCAACATTTGCTAATGAGCTCACACTTTCAGCGACTTTTCTCCACTCTTCCAGTGTCCTCTTGCTAGAGAGAACCTTGGCAACCACAGAAATTATAAGAGGTAATCCTTTGCAGTTTTTTGCAACCTCCTTTCCGACATCCTCAAATTCAATTGGAAAACCTTTTTCAGCCAAAGCTTTTTGGTAAAACAAATTCCAACTGTCATCCGTGTCAAGTAAATGCATCTGAAAAGGATCCTTAGGAGAGCTAGCATATTGAGCAACTTCAACGTCTCGGGTAGTCAACAATACTCGACTTCTTTTATCATCGTCTGAGAGACACATTCTAATATCATCCCAAGCGTTCTTGCTCCATATGTCATCCACAACAATCAAATACCTTCGACCCATTAAACTTTGTTTCAAGCAAACGGCTAAATTTGAATCACTTTTCTTATCAAGCTCTTCTTCCTTCGCAATATTAGCATCTGTAAGGAGGCCTAAAAGCATCTTTCTATAAATATAGTCCTCAGACACAGTAACCCATCCCCGAATGTCAAAGAAGCTCAAAACTGAGGGATGAGAAAACAGTTTTTTGGCAAAAGTTGACTTACCAATGCCGCCCATACCTGTAACAGATATGACTTCCATTTGAGTTGAGCCACTCGTGAGTTGACTCAACATCTTTTCTTGTTCAAAGCTGTATCCCACCATATCATTCTCAAGGGTTGGAGTGGGCAATTGTGGTGAACTTGAATCGCCAAGCCACGAATTTTCAGCCTGCAAATTGTTATTCTGATTGTGCTTGAAGACCTCTTCCTTGAGGGAGTCAACATTTTCTATAGCTCGTTGTATGATCTCAAAAAGACTCTCGAGAGATTCCTTTTGATGTAATCCATCATGTTGTTCGTCGATTACCACTTTCATATGTGATTCAACTTCGTCTTCTGTTTCATTTGCTATGTGTTTGACTTTTGCATGCAAGTTCTCCGTTTGTTCACCATCAGAATTATGAAGAAACTCTTGCAGAGAATCAACCTTCTGGTATAGTAAAATCAAACTTTCCACATGAGGGTCCAATAAATCTAAGTTTGATTGCAAAAGCTGAAGCTGTTGTATTGTTCCCATTAGAGAAGTCAGTGCAACATAAGCAGCCATCTCTCTCTATACTTCTGCAGTAAATGATCTCTACATTAACGAATGAAGCAATTTGGACTCAGTAGACTCTAAAATGACAGAAATGACAACTTCACATATCCCCTGAATGGCACACAAGTCATCATTTTTTTTTGGTAAGGTAAAAGGTTTTCAAACTTGCACAAAATTCGGTAGCTAAGACCCCTGAATGGCACACTACTTTATTTTTGTTTTCTGCAAAACCAACCATGGTCAACCACAACTCTCAGCGCTCAAAGATTTTGATAAAGCAATCTAAGATACAAACTACTGCATTTTTGCTCTCCTCAGAAATTACGGAAAAGCTCTAACTTATCCGTGGCGATGCTGTCCTTATCGCTAGTAAAGATCCGGCGAAGGTGACAGAAAAATTTGGTGGTGAGATAGAGGGTAAAAAGGTTACAGGTGGATTTGGGATCGGAGATGGTGAGGAGGAAAATTTGGAAGAAAAGCTTTTGTCTTTAATCTGTCTCTCCTTTGGTATAATGCTAAAACTAGCCCGTTCAAAGAATAGGAATAAATGGAGTAATATTTCTAGAATTGGGAGGATTTGGCGGTGGTGGACTATCGACATAGGTGGTAGCATTGGCGGAGATGGAGTTTTCTTCGACGGAAACGACGGTGGAGGTGACGGCCGGACCTTTTTTCTTTATAGGTGATCGCCGGACTTGGGCAAGGTATACAACAAAAGCCCCAATTTTAGTAAATCCGCATACACGTACCAAAAAATGGAGAAAATATTTTGCACCCCAAAAGAGGGAGATAATTCACTTTGCCCAAAAGTTAGTTTTCTTAAAGATTGTCTCAAATTTTTACTTATTTTGTAATAAAATATGGTGAAAGTTGAATTATACGGAAAATTTTTAAGCAAAAAAATAGTTAGTATTTTTGAGTAATAAATAAAAGCTGAATAAAGTAATTTTTTTGTTAGCAAATTTTTTTTAAAAATTAATTAACCAAATATAAATAGTTAATTTTCAAAATTACTTTTTCGAAAATCACTTCTGACGAAAATAAACTTCCAAAGATTTTTGAAGCTTGGGCAAATATATTATTCTCGTCGGCTCAAAATAAGTGTCCAGTTATATAATCAAGAAAGAATTCACTTTGTTTTTACAAAATAGCCATATGTACATATCGCGAAAAAGTTTTCTTACTCCTCATATTAAATGTTTAATTACAGGTAGTTTAATCATAATAGGTATTTTTATGTATAGTCTTTTTTTTTAATGTCCGTGTTAAAATCAAATTGGACACTTATTATAAATCGGGGAGAGTATTAAAGATTAATATCAATTTTTAATTGAAATATACACAGAATTAATGGTATCTGGAAAATAGAGAAGCACCTTAAACCAGAGATCTCTTGGATTGAACTTTCACGTCTTAATTAGTAGATATCTCGACTGGAAGCTCTTGAATATGGTAAACCTTCTCTATGTGTATTTGTAGTGTTTAATAATTATAAGAGAGTGGGGAATAAAATCAAAGACTAGGACATATATATACCCCGAAATAATAACAACATCAATTACTATCGTACTTATTGTTGTTATTTTTATTGTTATTTTTCAATGGTCATTTGAACATACATTAAAATATTCGAAGATTCATGTTAGTGTCATTTTCAATTTCCAAATGTTGTTCCTTAGTTGTGGCTGACCTCAACTTAGCGTAAGTACAAATTATTGCATTAATTAAGAGGCAATACTTTAATATAATAAATAGGAGTATTTAAAATTTTAACATAGTTTCTTGCATATGTAGTTCAGCTAAAAGTCAACTGTGGAGCCACGTCTTACCGTAGCATTAATTAGGGGATATCAAATAATAATAATTTATTATTCAATTCCACACGGTCTTTTAAATTATTATTTAGCTAAAGTCTTTATTATTTCAGAAATAAAACAATAAATCGCCTTGCGTGGACCTTAGAATTTTTTGTATTTAACATAACAACTGTGCGTAAACTTACTGATTTAAAACAAAAACTAGTATTCACCTCTAATGAATCTAATGTTAGGAATAAATCCCGAAATAAATAATATTCACGGTAGTAGTAATAAACACGGACCATTAAATTATGATTAAATCAGCAAGAATAGAAATGAAATAATAATGACGCCAAGATTTTACCAGGAAACCCTTCTGAATAAGGAAAAAATCACGACCAAGAAGAACAACTGATATCACTATAGCGAAGAATTTTACATTATATATTAACGAGTAAGAAAACTCCCCAGGCCACTACACTCTCAAAAGAAATAAACACTCTTTTATTTTTTCACCTCACTAAAATACCTCTCATACTCAATTTTTCTTCATAAACTATTTTCTTATAGTTTATGGAATACCTTGCTCTCTCCTTTCTCTCTCTTTATTGGTGTGTCTTACAATGAACGTAGAGTCACCTATTTATAGTTGCAGAATACATATGTTGATGTATGCAGTGACATCAACTCTACTGTAAAAGTTATCTGCCCAAATCTTAAGGCAGCTGCCCAAGTCTTTTCTTAAATTGGTTGGCTTGACAAAAGGAGGAAAGAAGAAGTTTTTTTCACATATAGGGCTGGACCCCACAAACTCCCCCTTCAGTCACATTCACATGAAGGGGGTAACTCCAGAGGTTTTAGTTTGAGTATATGCCGGAAAGTTCTTTGCATAGCTCGAACTTGTCTCTTGGTACCACCTTGATCAACATATCTGCATGATTTTCACTCGTGCTAATCTTTTTGACTTGAAGTGATTCGTTCTCCACTTGCTCACGAATCCAATGATATCTCACGTTTATATGCTTTATTCTTGCATGGTATATGGAGTTTTTGCTTAGGTCTATTGCACTCTGACTGTCACAATAGACAACATACCCCATCTGTTGCAATTCAAGTTCTTCAAAAAATCTCTTGAGCCATATCATCTCTTTACCAGCTTCAGTAACCGCAATATACTCCACTTTAGTTGTAGACAGTGCGACACTTCTTCAACTTAAACTGCCATGATATAGCTCCCCCTGAAAAAGTAAACAAATATCCTTTAGTGGATTTTCTGTTATCAAGGTCACCTGCCATATCGGAATCTGTATAGCTCTTCAAAATTGGATTTAATCCTCCAGAACATAAGCATTTATGTGAGCTTCCTCTTAGATACATAAGTATCCATTTTACAGCTTCCCAATGCCCTTTTCCTGGATTTTCGAGAAATATGCTAACAACACTGACTGCATGAGCGATATCTGGTCGAATGCATACCATTTCATACATCAAACTTCCGATGGCAGAGGAATAAGAAATCTTAGCCATTCTCTCTTTTTCCTCTATTGTTGTTGGGCACATCTTCTTGCTCAACTTCAGATGACCAGGAATGGGTATGCGAATAAACTTAGCACTTTTCATATTGAAGCGCTCCGGTACACGTTCTATGTACTTCTCCTATGACATGTAAAGCTTCCTTTCGTTTCTCGAACGAATAATTCTCATGCCCAAAGTCTGCTTAGCATGACCCAAGTCTTTCATTGCAAAAAACTTATTCAACTGTTTCTTCAACTCGTCAATCTTGGAAGCATTCCTGCCCACAATCAACATATCATCCATATATAGCAAGAGGATGATAAAGTCATCATCAGAAAATCTTTATATAAACACACAGTGATCTGAAGAAGTCTTCTTGTAGCCTTGCTCCCCCATAACAAACTCAAACTTCTTATACCACTGTCTGGGAGCTTGCTTCAATCCGTATAAACTCTTCTTAAGTTTGCATACAAGATTTTCTTTACCTTTTGCCTTGAAGCCCTTAGATTGTTCCATATAAATCTCGTCTTCTAAGTCACTATAAAGAAAAGTAATCTTCACATCCATCTACTCAATCTCCAAATCAAGACTAGCAGTCAAACCAAGAAGTGTCCGAATGGAGGACATTTTCACGACAGGAGAAAATATTTCATCAAAGTCAATACCTTTCCTTTGACCAAATCCCTTGACAACCAATCTAGTTTTGTATCTGGGCTTCAAACTATGTTCTTCAGCTTTAACTTTAAACACCCACTTGTTTTTCAAAGCTCTCATGAAATTTCTCCAACTCATAAGTATGATTCTCATGCAGAGATTTCATCTCATATTGCATGGCTTCAATCCATTGATCCTTGTGCTCATCCTCTATGGCCTCCACATAACATTCAGGTTCTTCCCCATCAGTGAGTAATACATATTCATTGGCTGAATAACGGGAGGAAGAAGTACAAGGTCTAGAAGACCTTCTGAGTGGAATATCTAACTCATCCATAGCTTCACGAGTAGGAGCATCTACCTCATCAACATTAGAAATCTTATCACCATCACCATCAATATGATGATCTGGAATATGGTTTTGGGCATTAGCATCATCATTGAGTCCACCAAC
Organism: Nicotiana noctiflora; assembly: GCA_032618575.1. NCBI lineage: Eukaryota > Viridiplantae > Streptophyta > Magnoliopsida > Solanales > Solanaceae > Nicotiana > Nicotiana noctiflora. The sequence continues at coordinate 4,366 of JASVEL010006148.1, read as the reverse complement.
GTCCTCCGCATTTGTATGAGGAATTTGATCAAGATTAACTAAACCTTCAGAACTTGGAGACTTTAGCTTCTCCGCTTTGTTAATATCTTTAATGATTTGATCCTCCACAAAGATAACATCACGGCTTCTCACGACCTTCTTCTCAATTGGATCATATAGCCTGTAACCAAACTCATCAAGGGCATAATCAATGAAGATGCACTGCCTTGTCTTAGCATTTAATTTTGACCTCTCATCTTTAGGCACATGTACAAAAGCTTTGCAACCAAATGCTTTCAAGTGGTGATAGAAAACATCCTTGCCATACCAAACTCTATTTGGAACATCACTTTGCAAAGAAACCTCAGGGGATAGATTAATAACATGTGCGGCGGTCAACAAAGCCTCACCCCAAAAAGAACGGCAACTTTGATTCAGAAAGAAAACATCTGAATCTTTCCATCAAGGTCCTGTTCATCCTTTCTACTAAACCATTTAAGCTGAGGAATCTTAGAAGGAGTCTTCTGGTGTCTGATATCCTGTTGCTTGCAGTATTCGTCAAACGGTCCACAATATTTACCACCGTTATCGGTACGAATACACCTCAGCTTCTTTCCAATTTCTCTTTCAACTGAAGCCTAAAACTACTTAAAGACACTCATCACTTGGTCTTTGGTCTTTAAGACGTAGAACCAAAGTTTTTTTGAGCTGTCATTAATAAAGGTAGCAAAATAAAGTGCACCACCCAAAGTCCTTGTCTTCATTGGACCACATAAATTCGAATGCACCAACTCAAGCAACTCTGTCTTTCTTGAAGGAGAATGAGACTATAAAGAAACTCTTTTTTGTTTTCCAACCAAACAGTGCTCACAATTTTTTAATTTTGCACTATCAAAATTTGACAATAATTTCTTCTTGGCTAGAACATTTAGTCCATTCTCGATAATGTGGCTAATCCTCTTATTACATAACTTTGAAGAGTTATGGCTCTCAACGGCATTCACCATATCAACACAGGTAGAGGCCGTAGTCTAGTACAAACCATGATGCTTTTCCCCACGAGCCATAATCATGGAGCCCTTAGTGAGCTTCCACTTTCCAGCACCATTCCCTCATCATCTAAAATACCAACAGAGATCAAGTGCAAATGAATATCAGGTGCATGCTTTACATTATTTAAAACTAGTTTAGTTACAATGCTAGTTTTCAAACAAATCGTTCCAATACCAGCCACCCTAGATACAGTCTCATTACCCATACTCAAAGTTTTAAAGTCACCCCGGGTATAAGATGTGAAAAAATCCTTCCTTGATGTCACATGAGACGCGGCACCGCTGTCCACAGCCGAACTTGACTCATCACAAGCAATATTTATCAGATCCACATCAAGATAGTAACAAGATCTTCTGTAGTGACGGTGGCCACACGTTTGACATCTTCTTTCTGTTCTTCCTTGTCTCTATTCTCCTTTTTCAAAATTCGGCAGAACTACTTTGTGTGCCCTTTCTTCCCGCAGTGATAGCACTCAATATCTTTAAGTCTGCTTCTGGATTTGCTTCTATTATGTTCTCTATTTTGAGAACCCTGATTCTTGTTCTCCCTCTAGAGTTAGTCACCAAGACATCTGAGGAGGAACCTTGAGATTTTCTTCTCATCTCTTCATTTAAAAGGCTGCTTTTGGCAAGATCTGTGGAGATCACACCATCCGTAGCAGAATTTGATAATGAAGTTCTAAGAAAAGTAGAAACAAGCCTTGTATTTCCTCAAATTTAATGCCCATAGCAGATAACTGGTTCATGGTCCCCTGAAAATTATTCAGATGATCTGCCATCGCAGAACCATCATGGTATTTTAAACCCAACATCTGCTTTATCAGAAACATCTTGTTGTTTCTAGTTTTTCGAGCATACAAACTTTCAAGGTGCTCCCATAGGCTTCGAGCATGTGTCTCCCCAGAAATATGGTTCAAAACATTATCGTCAACCCACTATCTAATAAAGCCACAAACCTGTCTGTGTAACAAATTCCACTCTTCATCTGAATTATTATCAGGCTTTATACTGGTGAAGGCGGGTTGATGAAAATTCTTGACAATGAGTAAATCTTCCATTTTGCCCTTCCAAATGACATAACTTGTGTCATTCGAAGTAACCATTCTACTAGTGTTGGATTCCATCGTTTATCACAAATACAAATACTATTTATTATGAGCCCAAAGTAATTCTTTTCTGATGCCGAAGTTGAGAGTGTACTGCAACCACATAGCATACTCAGACACAACCTTGGTTTTGATATCACTTGTTAGGAATAAACTCCGAAATAAATAATATTTACGGTATTAGTGATAAATACGGACCAGTAAGTTATGGTTAAATCAACAATAATAGAAATGCAACAATAATGGCACCAAGATTTTACATGGAAACCCTTCTGAATAAGGAAAAAACCACGGCCAAGAAGAGCAACTGATATCACTATAGCGAGGAATTTTATACTGTATTGTAACGAGTAAAAGTACTCCTAAGACCATTACACCCTCAAAAGAAATAAACACTCTTTTGCTTTTTCACCTCACTACAATATCTCTCACACTCTATTTTTCTTCACAAACTATTTTCTTATAGTTTATGGAATACCTTGCTCTCTCTTTTTACTCTCTTTATTGGTGTGTCTTACAATGAAGGTAGAGGCACCTATTTATAGTTGCAGAATACATATGTTGATGTATGTAGTGACATCAACTCTACTACAAAAGCCAGCTGCCCAAATCTTAAGTCAATCGCCCAAATCTTTGCTTAAATTGGTTGGCTTGACAAAAGGAGAAAAGAAGAAGCTTTTCCACATATGGGGCTGGACCCCATATCTAATAGCTACATCTTAAGGAGCGAGTGCACATATAACTATTTTCAGGAATGATATTTAGAGATTAGTCAGTATTTATTTAAAAGGTGATGAATTGAAAATATATAAAAGATGGTTAGAGTAGGGGTGGGCATATATCAGTTCAAACCGATAATTCGAACCATTAATTCTTTATTGGGTTATCGGTATTAGGTTATTGGGTTAACGGTTCGATAACGGGTAAAAATTTTTTTTTATTAGGTTACCGGTTCGGTCTCAATTTGTATTTTTATTATTGGGTAAAAACCGATAACCCAATAAGAATTAAGTAATTTACTAATTTACCCTTAAGTATATACTAGGGTTTAATTTTCCTAATTCCCTTTCCCTCTTCGCAGTTCACTCAGTCTTCAGAGTTCAGTGCTCTCGAGTCACCCTAGTTCGCCGCAGCCCCAACCCCCAAGAGTCAAGAGTCTCACCACCTGTTCTTCGCTTGTCTGCCATACTCCCACATTGTGTAAGTTTTGGCTCAAGATTATTTTTGCTTCTATTTGCTTCTGTCAATCGCACCGGTTCTATCTTTTATTTGCTACTTTGCTTGTTGTTAATTGTTCTATTTGCTCAATAAGTTTTCTTCTGTTTGCTCAATAGCTTCTGTTGCTCAAGATTTTTTCTTCTTGTTGTTAATTGTTCTGTTTACTTCTTGTGAATTATCATTCTAGGCTTGTTGAATCATGGTCCGGTAATAATCCTTGTGATGGAAGTTGGTGGGGATTAAACCGTGCCAATAACCATAAGGTTACTGTCATAAACTTGCCTAGGTCTAATATTTCTGGGACCTCGAGTCCTTCAATTGCAAACCTTGAATCTGTTACTCACATTTTTTTTTGGATCTAATAATTTTTGTGGTTTCATTCCATCTACTCAGTCGTGTCATATATATCAGCTTTAAAATTGTTATTGGTGTTCTATCTTCAACTTGAGAAAGCAGTAGCATTGTACTCAGCGAGAAATATTTTAAGACTGGCAGCATTGGCCAGTTGTGAGAAAGGAGTAGTGTTGCCCAGTTGTGAGAAATATTTTGGGAATGGTAGCGTTGCCCAGTTGTGAGAAAGGAGTAGCGTTGCCCAGTTGTGAGAAAAAAGTAGCATTACCCAGTCAACTCATTGGCCCAGTTATAATTTGTGATTTCTTTCATTTGAGAAAGCAGTAGCGCTGATTTTTTTAGAAAGCAGTAACGCTGAATCTTTTAGTCTTTGTGCAGGCTAGCAGCTGGATTTGAAAGCAGTAGCATACTAGCAGTCTTCTGTTGCATTCACTTTTAATATTCAGCAGTTTTAATATTCAGCGTTCATCACTTTTAATTTTAGTATTGCCTTATCGGGTAAACCGATAACCGAATCGATAATGATCAATAACCGATAACCAATATCTTATCGGTTTGGTTATCGCGGGTGATGATATTTGTAAGCCGATAACCAATAGGCAAAACCGATAATTTTCAAAATCGAACCGAACCGATCAATGCCCACCCCTAGGTTAGAGT
>JASVEL010006147.1:0-27798 GCA_032618575.1 Nicotiana noctiflora | reverse complement strand
TCCCTCTTCATCCTCCATCGGCTATTTTGGAGAGCCTCATTCCTCTCGGGGCCCTACATGGCTCAGACCGCTTGTTTCCGTAGTTTTATTTTGCTGTTGTGTAAGGTATAGCCGGAGCCTTGTTACCGATAAATATTATATCATCCTGTCGTACTTTAAGAGGCTCCGTAGACAGTAGATGTGGGTTAACAACTTATGTAGATCCGTGTTTCATGCATTGGCAATGAATTGGTGATTTCACTACTATTATGTAAGTATGTATGATTTGTAAATTAAAAAGTGTTCTTAATTAATTATTTGGATAATTCTTGGTAAAATCGAGTAAGGAAAACATGGGATAACACGTGGGGTAGGGAAGGGCACCTAGGTCTGCCGGGCTGGTGCAACCCGGCCGGGCACCGGTTATATCCCTCGAATTTGGGGCATAACTGATAACTAATAACTGATAACTAAAGTGATAACTGATAACTGATAACAAAAATGATAACTGATAACTAAACTGTACAAAGGAATTAAGGAATATGAATACTCATTCTTCTGAATGATGAACAACCTGTTTATCCGAATAAGCTATGTCCTCGGGCGCAATATATATATGCATATGCTACGGCCTGAGGCTCAAGTATACGTATACATAACTACGGCCTCAGGCCCAAAAATTCATAAAGCATAAACTACGTCCTAGGGCCCAAACATGCATAAAGCATAAACTAGGGCCTCAAGGCCAAGTATGCATAAAGCATATAAACTACGGCCTCAGGCCTAAGTATGCATAAAGCATATAAACTATGGCCTCAGGCCCAAATACATGTGTTCAACATTCAGGAACTGAGAATCTAACTGCAATACATGATAGTGAAATACTGAATCACACTGAGTTACATGATACTGGAATATTGTATCACATTGAGTTACATAATACTGGAATACTAAATATGAATACTGAAACTTCAACTATTTATGGCATACTGAGTAATCTATACTAAGACTTGGGGGCATCAAACCCAAGTCTATATTAAATATGCACTGAGCTCATAACATTTAGAATGAAAGTGGTTAACGAGTTATGAAGTTAAAGAATAGAAGTTCTACAACTATTCAAGAAACTATGCTTAAGTATATTTTTGAGGCAATTGATAACGTCGTAAACGAAACGTAGTGTAGGAAGAATCACTAAAATTTCCAAACATAGAGAGTTAGTCTCACATACCTTAACTTCCTGCTCTTGAGCATAATACAACATTTGTCACCCCTTCGAACTTCAATCTATATCAATACAAGTCAAATGGATTCCGTATTAGCAATAATACTCATGTTTTGGTCACTTAGGCATTTTCTCAAACACTTAGTGGCATAAAGATTCATAGGCTTTATTAATCATAATTTTAACTCGTATTCCATCTAAAAATCTCATGTTGTGATAGACAGACCCTCCTGGCATAGCTACTCAAACAACCAACGCTACTCCTCCCGGTGGGTCTACGGAACAAACTTCTCCAAGAAGAGAGCGGAGAACTCGTGCGACGTAAGTGGTGCAGCACCGGCTCAACTCATAGGCCTCCCACCATGTGAAGACTTCCCCCGATAGTTGAAAAGTATTAAATGAGATTCCACTGGTCTTCAGAATTCCTGAATTTATATACATATGCACCAAGTACATTGCATGGATTAAGTGTGGGGTCGGGGATTGTAGATTCTCTACAATCTGTAGATATTAGATGAACTAATTACTTCTTGTTTTAAAGAATGTTTGGATCCTTGATCAACGAGAGTTGGTGTATTCCATTTGATCCGGAGCTGCTTTAGGTTTTGGTACGATCTGCTTGTATACATATATGGATATGACAGGTTTTGGTACCACATTTTGATTATCATTGCAATACGGGCTCTAAACGAGAAGCACATATTACACCGACTGCGACGTCAACGTTTTGCTTCAAGCAAGTATAGCAAATCACCATTGCACAAGATATTATTATGAAAATTCAGGGCATTAAAAGTTGTTATACATTACATAGGTCATATAGCCAAAATAGTGAGGACTGGTAACAGAATCTAATTATTGTAGATTTGAAATACTCAGTTGAAGTTAAAGAGTGATGATTGCTAAGTTGGTAGAACACCTCCACATCAAACTGTGGTAAGTAGGAAAACTTCGAATCACATTGGAGGTAATAGGACAGCTACATTGGTGGAGGTGCTACTGGAAATTGTTGCTTACATGTGTGCACTCCAACAAAGGTAATATGCCAGTAATGCAAACTACTAATACTAATATACATTTTATAATTGGTGTCATGATCAAATGGTGTAGCTGCTTCCAAAGGCCTAAACTGTTTTTATATGGTGGTGTCCCGATGAGCGGGTGCATACCTCTTACTATTTTATCTGGTACATCCTACCTCCTATATATCAGCGGAAGTATTCGATAACATTACCCATCGAGATCTTCAAAAGACTTAACTAAAGATGTGTTATGTCAAAATCATTTGGTATGCCTGCTTTTAGGCTGCACCACCTGGTAATTACAATCAATAATTAACCAACAATAATAACAACAACAACAATTAACCAACAACAATACTAATAACAACCAATATCACAACAACTTTTCTTAAGAAACATCAACAAGGACTTCACCACTATAAACCATGTCTCACTCTTTTATGCAACACTAAACATAAAAATTTTCTATATCCCCCTTAGCATAACTACTAATTAACAAGCTAAACACTATTCATAACTACTAATTAACAAGCTAAACACTATTCATTGTCAAATACATATCCAAAATTGACACATTAATTTGATCAAGTGTCATTACATGGTCTACTACTTCATATATCCGGAAGAAAGCAACAATAATAATAACATGATTCTGATCTTTAAACCAGAAAGGTTTATTGACCCACTTAGCTAGGGAAACTTGAGGCTGAGTGGTAACATATCATCCACTCTTGTTTAAACTTTAATCAAGGAGTCAAATATGTTAGTTATTATCCGTACCCGCCTAGAAGTTTTGGCCGGGGTGGACGCCTTCCGAGTACGCCCGCAATAATCTCCTGACATGGACCCGATCTCCAAGAAAAGTCAACTGGTATAACTAAGATCTATAAATACAGAGGCAGTCATCAGAAAAGGGGACTCCACTCTCTCCCTATGTGGCTCTAAGAAATACAGTATACAATGCAGAGTAAGAGCCCAATGCCAAAAAGACAAAATAATAGTAGATCTATGAAAACATGATTGTAAGGATCTTAACCTCTTCATGGAGAGGCAGATTGACACATTATCATGAATAAAGATTACTAATATCTTCTGTTATCTATACATATGTTCCTATTATCTTTTCCCTTATCGAATTTTAGATTTGTTACGACTTGCTATGATTGGCCTTTTATTCTTAGTAATTGTTTTGAATTCATAATTGCTTGTAAACATTTTGAGTCGAACATATGTGTTCCAATATCATGATTAAATATTAAACACTAACATAAATATATATGCTTCAATGGTTTGACTCTCCATTCTCTCGTTTAATTGTTACTAAGCTGTCCTTGTAAAAATGAACGGAACAACCATCTGTGGTTTTCCAGATGGATCTCCTCAGGCCTGGATGACAAAATCCGAGACTCCTCGTCATCTGAGTCCTAACATCATAGGAGAATAGGTGGGAACGTTTATTTACAAAAATGAGAGCGCTGGAATACCAAGACTTTATATACGAAGCGCATTGAAAGGTAAATTGTTTGTTCCAAACACCTGGTTGGATCATTACCCATATATCACAAACAAATCCTTTAACAGCGGTCATGAGGGCAATGAAGTCATCAAGCAATACCAGTCCCACATTGCTATGATTGAAAGCGCGCCCAACATCTGGCCCTCCAATCTCTACAAACACCTCATTGCCAAAGTCAAATGAAAGAATGCTACAATCATTAGAAGCACAACTCCCGCCGCCTAGCAGCCAATAATAAGTTCCATTTAAATAAGCAGTAGCCAACACTTCTACACAGAATTCATGTATGAGATTTGTAGGTTCAAGGATTCTCCACGAATCCCTAGAACAAGAATAGAATGCTGCATATTGTCGAGGGATAGTATGATTTCCGATTTTATCCCAAAAAGACCGAAGCCAAACAACCTTATAGTCATTAGTCATGGGATCTAATCCGAACCCAAACTGACGGTTCATTTGTTTGAAAGATGGTTGAAGCTCGAAGTTGGCTGCAGGAAGGAGCCTCACTTCCCTGGTAGCAGGATTCCACAATGACAAGGAGATGTTGAATATGCTGCCATCAATTTCTCGCTCCAACAAAAACAAGCCATCCACTGAACCTAAAAGGTACGTCATACCTCTAAAGCCCTGGAGATAATCAGGTGGATTTTCAAGTACATCAGCATCTGAAACCGAAACAAAAGTGATCGGAGGGGAATCATGTGGGGCACTATGATCATAAATCAAGATCTGAGGGGATTTGCTCTTGCTGTTCCAATTCATGTGTTCTCTGATGAAGCTATGGCTCTTCATTATCTCGTACCAGTTCCTGCAGACGCATTTGAATCGCAACAAGGACTCCACTGGCAACCTGAGTAGAATATTCACCGCTAAATCCTCAGGGAAAGGCCGACCACCATTACCGCTAGTGGCCATATATAATAGTTTCGGCCTTGGGGTACTGAGAGAGACAGAGTAAGAGAGAGAAGGGCAGATCGATCTGTAGGTCTTTTTTTTTTTTTTACCAATAATTAATAGGCAGAGGTTTAGATGAGTGAGTAACCTACATTCCTCATTCTTTTAGACATCACTAATTATATGAGTTAATTACTACCCTCAGATGGACTGCCTTATTATTCGATCTTTTTTTAATCATTAAACTCCTCATTTAGTATTCTTCTCGGTTTAGGAGAGGTATTACTGTTCAATTATATTTCTTCTACCTTTTCCTTATGAATGAGTATTAGTTTCATCGTATGTGTGTTATATGTCGTATGAGTTATAATTCGACCTTATAATAACCAAGTGGGTTAATCATCTCCCTCGACTAGCGTGGACGTCACAAGTGGCGAGGCCGCCTTCGACCACAAGATATTATCCGTACCCGCCTAGAAGTTTTGGCCGGGGTTGACGCCTTCCGGGTACGCCCGCAATAATCTCCTGACACAGACCCGATCTCCAAGAAAAGTCAACTGGTATAACTAAGATCTATAAATACAGATGCAGTCATCAGAAAAGGGGGCTCCACTCTCTCCCCATGTGGGCTCTAAGAAATACAGAGTACAACGCAGAACCCAATGCCAAAAAGACAGAATAATAGTAAATCTATGAAAACATGATTGTAAGGATCTGAACCTCTTCATGGAGAGGCAGATTGACCCATTATCATGAATAAAGATCACTGATATCTTCTATTGTCTATACATATGTTCCCATTATCTTTTCCCTTATCAAATTTCAGATATGTTACGACTTGCTATGATTGGCCCTTTATTCTTAATAATTGTTTTGAATTCATAAATGCTTGTAAACATTTTGAGTCGAACAATTTGGCGCCGTCTGTGGGGATTACATAGCAAAATCGCGTAGCTTTTCCTAAAGTTAGAAGCTAAGGGAAAGCGAGGAACGAAGGGCTGCAAACCCAATGAGAGCAAGCCCGATTCATCTCGTCAAAACCCAGGCCATGAGCCTTCGCCAACTTAAACTCAACGATAGCTGAAGAAAAAACTCGAGCTTTGAGCCCTCGACTCAAAAGCATCAACGACGTTCAACTACGGTTGAACTGGGACTCAGGCCATGAGCCTTCGCCAACTTAAATTCAACGATAGTTGAAGCAAAAAACTCGGGCTATGAGCCCTCGACTCAAAAGCATCAACGACGTTCAACTACGGTTGAACTGGGACTCGGGCCATGAGCCTTCGCCAACTTAAATTCAATGATAGTTGAAGCAAAAAACTCGGGCTTTGAGCCCTCGACTTAAAAGCATCAACAACGTTTAACCACGGTTGAACTGGGACTCGGGCCATGAGCCTTCGCCAACTTAAATTCAACGATAGTTGAAGCAAAAAACTCGGGCTATGAGCCCTCGACTCAAAAGCATCAACAACGTTGAACTACGGTTGAACTGGGAGTCAGGCCATGATTCTTCGACAACTCAAATTCAACGATAGTTGAAGCAAAAAACTCGGGCTATGAGCCCTCGACTCAAAAGCATCAACGACATTCAACTACGGTTGAACTTGGACTCAGGCCATGAGCCTTCGCCAACTTAAATTCAACGATAGTTGAAGCAAAAAACTCGAGCTATGAGCCCTCGACTCAAAAGCATCAACGACGTTCAACTACGGTTGAACCTGGACTTAGGCCATGAGCCTTCGCCAACTTAAATTCAACGATAGTTGAAGGAAAAAACTCTGGCTTTGAGCCCTCGTCTCAAAAGCATCAACGACTTTCAACTACGGTTGAACTGGGACTCAGGCCATGAGCCTTCGCCAACTTAAATTCAACGATAGTTGAAGAAAAAACTTGGGCTATGAGCCCTCGACTCACAAGAATCAACGACGTTCAATTACAGTTGAACTGGGACTCAGGCCATGAGCCTTCGCCAACTTAAGTTCAACGATAGTTGAAGTAAGAACTCGGGCTATGTGCCCTCGACTCAAAAGAATCAACGACATTCAACTACGATTGAACTGGGACTCAGGCCGTAAGCCTTCGAAAACTTAAACTCAACGATAGTTGAAGTAAAAAAAAAAACTCGGGCTGTGAGCCCTCAACTCAAAAGAATCAATGACGTTCAACTATAGTTGAACTGGGACTCAGGCCTTGAGCCTTCATCAATTTAAATTTTACGATAGTTGAAGTAAAGACTCGGGCTATGAGCCCTCGACTCAAAAGAATCAACGACGTTCAACTACGGTTGAACTAGGACTCAGGCCACGAGCCTTCGCCACATTAATTCAACGACAGTTGAAGTAAAACTCGGGCTACGAGCCCTCGGTCCGGAACACTTAATGACCATACTAGATGAAAACATAATGCGGAGCGAGCAACAAGCGAACAACGGGAAATGGGGGAATTCCCTCCCCTCAATTTAAACAGACGGACAGGAGCCACACCTGTCAACCCCAATGAAAATATTGTCTGAAACAAACCACAACAATCAATTGAATAAAAAAAAAGGAAGAAAAAATAGCCACACACGGCAACAATCGACGAAGGCACTATCAACTAATTATCAATTACTGGGGATTGCCAGCACCGCCATCCGCGCTAGTCCCACCATCGCCGGCCTGTGCCGCTACATCGCCAGTTCCGCCCCCGCCGGCATCCGCGATGCCCACATCATTCCCAGCTCCAGCCAAGCTCCTGCCAAGGACATCATCGATGCCGGGCGTCGCGGCGTCAAAGCCGCATTCCTTGCGGGCTTCCCGTGCCCTCTGGCGCGCCCCCTCGAAGGTATCTTCGAAGATCATACTGACCTCGAACAGATGTTTATATATGTACCGTTGAGCCTCGGTGTAAACCCAAGCTTTACGGGAACTACCCATGCACGCAGACTGTTCCTAGATGCGCCGGTTCTCACCCTCAAGGAGTACAATCTACCCCATAGTACCCTGATCCGCTCTTCGAGGCCACTCTCCCTGAAAGAGGCGGCGGCCCTCACCAATGACAGTTGGGAATCGTTGGCACGGATGACCCCTTCAAGTTTGGTAGTCCGGGCAGAAGCCTCAGTCAGCTTGCGCTTTAGGTCGACCACTTCCCCTTCCAGCGTGCGACTTTCCCACTGCACTCCGAGGTGACCTTCGTCACCCTAGCCAAGCATAAGCGCTCGCTCTCCAATGACGCCCTCCTTCCAGCCTCAATCTCGTCACTCATCTGACGCAGCCGCTCCTCCAGGGCCTCAGCACGACCAAGCACCTGGCTCCTCTGCAGCTCCTTCCGCGCTAACTCCCCAACCAGTTCCTGGTTACGAGGATCAACCCTTATGCGCTCACTAAGCTCCCTGCACCAGATCCGATACCGACGGTACCTCTCGAGAACACGAATAAGTACCTTAGATCGAACATTGGCCCGATAGAGGCCCTCCACCTGCAGCAGAAACACCTGCAAAACAAAGCAGAAAGAGCAAAGGAGTCAGGTATAGAAGCCCATGAAACGAGAGGTTCGAGGAGAAAAAATCAGTCCACAATACTGTAAGGCCCCGAAAATTTTTTTTTCGAGTTATTTAAGATTTCGTCGTGCTAATGTAGGCTACATTGTTTTATCTCGTGTGCAAATAAGGATTCATAATGTTATGGATACTAATTAGATAGTTTAATAAGGTTATAAGTCTTATTATAAGTGATTTGGGGTCTAAGGAGAGGCCTAAGCCTAATCCAAGATGGAAAATTGCATATTAGACGAAATCTGTAAAAGAGTGCGCACAAGACCTCACTTTGAATGATCATATCTCCGGTTATATAAGTAGTTGTGTGAGGATCAACCTATCAAATTAAAGCCCTTTGAGTCTAGTTTCCAACGCAACAAACCGTTCGTCATTCGGAGGTGTATCTAGAAAGTTATGATCATTTTACTCGTCAGGTGTCGGATGCGCGAAGTCCTGCGCGAAGTGGACTTCGCGCACACTTCGCGCACCTTAGGCAGAATGCTCAGGAAAATGCGCGAAGTCATGCGCGAAGCTTGCACACTTCGCGCACCTGGGCAACACTTCGCGCACCTGGATAGTTTTAATACCCCAAAGACCGGCCTAGAGTGTTCCAAACTCATTTTTGGTGTTATGACTTGCTCTCTCAAGAGGGTTTCATCCCAAACTTCATCCCTATGATCTAAGATAAGATTTTATAGTTCTTTGAGTAATTTCTACCCCTTAAACACTTATACTAACAAGGATTAATCTTCAAAATCCTTAGATTTTCCTTCTAATTCTTGAATTCTTCAAGAACACCTCAAGTGGAGATTCTTAAAATTCTTACAACAAGAGGTATGTCTATCATCTCCAACTACTCTATGGTGATTATTTATGTAAGATACATACATTAGAACTCATGGGAGGGTGATTGGGAGCCATGGGTTCCTAACCTAGGTTATGTTAGTATTGTAGAGGTTGTGAGATGTGTTATTGAGGTATGATTCTTGGTATGGTAGTGTTATATATGCATGCTTGTGCAAATAGAGTTGTGGGAAGATTGATGAACATAAATAAGTAAAGATAGGGTTAGGGAATGAAGTAATTCTTGAAAAGGGGATTTGAAATCAAGATGCACAACTAGTATTTGATAAAATGCTCAAATGAGCTAGTTTCATGAATATCTTTCTAATATGTGTTTAATTTTGTTATGTCTCATAGTAGATTGGAATTGCTAGAGTTTTGGAGTGTTGTAGTAACTTAAGGAAAGCTCAATCGAGGTATGTATGGCTAATTTTGATTCTTGTGAAATCGCCCTTATGTGTAAAATTGTTTGGCATGTGTTGATTTGAGAAAATTGTATGTGATTAATTGATGTTGTTGTTGGATATTCAAAGTTGTTGTTGAACTATGAGTGTTGTGGTATGAAATATGAACCGAAAGGTAAATGAGAGTTGAATTGGGTAAAGAATTTGTGAATAATGATTATGATAGCCTATATGGCACCTTGTGGAAAAGAAAATGAAACACTTGAGAATTGGTTTATTGTGGAAAGAGATGAAACACTTGAATTATGGAAAATTGTTGAATATACATGTGTGAATATTCTTGAATGTGGAAACATTGTAACTTGGTTGTGATATTGGCTTGAGAAGTAATTGAGAACATGAAACAATGTGCAAGTTGCTTATTTGAACTTGTTGAAATTGTGTGTAGTACCTTATCTGCCGTTTGAAATTGTTGTGTTTTCAACTGTAAGGCGGGGTCGTGTTGCGCGCCGCAACGTGGTGAAATAAGGTGTGGGTTGGGGTGATAAGGGTGGCCGAGGTAATAAGGGTGGTCGGGGGCAATAAGGATGGAAAGCGATCGAAATCGCTATTGAAAATTGATACATAAATCAATAATGTGAAATTGTGAAAGGAGACAACAGGAGAGTTTGCAACCTGTGGGGCACTGATTGCCCCTTTGTTTGACTACTTGTTCTTTACGTGATTGATTGGTTATTGTTAAATTGGTTGATTGTAGAAAGTGCTTTGTGTGAGAATTATTTGAAATGAGGAAAATGTGGAAACATGGTTGGTTGGCTTAATTAATTGTTGATGTAATTTAATGGCTTGAGTTTACTTGGGACAAAGTTTGTCCATACATACCAGTACAATTCAAGTGTACCGACGTCCCTTTTGCCGGGGGCGCTACATTCGTGTCATGATTGTAGGTGGATCAGTAGCAGGCACTTCAGCTCATCGGCAGTAGTATCCTTCTCCTTCCCCTGCCCGTTTTGGTGAGCCCCTTTCTTCCTCGGGGCCTTGTGTGGTTCATGCCACTCGATTTAGATTTCATTTTGGTTTTGTAAGGTATAGCCGGAGCCTTGTTACCGGCAAGTATTGTATTTCTCTTTTTGTATCCTAGAGGCTCCGTAGACATGTAAATTGTGGGGTTGTGGCCTATGTATATGTATGTCGGGCGTTGTAAATGAAAATTGTGAACGTGTTACTAAATCAATCACATGGTTATGTTTATGCATTGTGAAATCAGTCATTATTGGTAAGATATTTGGTTAATGAGTAATAATCGACACAGGGGTAACGCGTGGGATATAAAGGCACTCATGTCCGCTTGACTGGGGCTACTCGGTCAGGCGCCGGTCATGTCCCTTGTTTTGGGGCGTGACAAACTTGGTATCAGAGCTTAAGATTTTAAAGTGTCCTAGGATGTCTCGGAGCCGTGTCTAGTAGTGCTCTTCTTATAGGTGTGTTGTCGACCACATCATATAAGTAGGGGGCTACACGGACATTTAGGAATATTACCCTTCTTCAACATTCCAAATCGTGCGATAAAGCTTGACTATAATATTGTTTTATAACACGTGCGTTGAGATTCAAGGTAAGTTTAAATGCTCTTTCGTCTGTTTCATGTAGTGTTGTCATATGTCATGACCAATGGGAAAAGACATGGGTATTATGGAGATTGCACATGTATCTTGTTGAATAAACAAGTATGAATATATATATAGTATAAGTACATAGTACTACAAGTATGCTTTATTTGAGGAAAGGATTAAAAGTGATTACCCGCACGAAGAGGCATTGATTTGATAATTGATATGTAAGTTTGAGTAGCACACGTGGTTAGTGCGAGAAGTATATAATTGATCGCAAGGTGTGAAATAATATTGGTTATATAAGCACGTGATATATGGGAGAAAGACTAAGAGATTAATGGTCAGAGTGTAAGTCTCTCACATGAGTTAAAAAGTTATGAAATGAGACTCAATTGGACCCTAGGTGAGAAAACCCTTGTCTTACGAATGTTATAAGGACCCAGAAATGCACGAGGTTGCGTTACACTCATAAAGGATATGCGTGGGGACTTGGAATCCCATACCTACATGGCTGAATAGGAATAGGGAACTTATGAGATCAATACTATGGTGACTTAAATTTTCCTAATAGTCGAGTATATATAAGAGGGATAGATATATGAGGCATATGTTGCTAAAGTTTCTACACTCAAGACTTGTGTGAAGATCCAGGACATTCGCCCCATGTGGGAGAGGGAGGGCCATCGTGAGGCTACTTAAATACAATGAAATAAGAGTGAGACCATGTAGCTATGATATTTGAATATTTTGGTGAAGACAGGTGTGGTCTAGAAAAGAGATAATGGGTAACATGACTCTCTGAAAGAATATGCTAATGATAGACAACTAGCATCCCAAGAGATTAAGGAATGTAAATTCTTCACGCATGGCAATGTGAATGATAGGGTCAACGATTCTAGAAAATAAGAGTATGTTTGTAAAGAGACTTTTACTTGTTAGAAGGACAGGAGAAATGGAACCCAAGGAAGTACCATATGTCAAATGTGAAAGATTGTGAGTACTTGGAATGGGCTAATAATAGATTTGTGATTTAAACAAAGTTTCGGGATACTAAGAAAGCCAGAACGAGTGGGAGAAATAAATGTGTTGCCACAACAACCCAAGATGGTAATTGGGGCTTGATAGAGAGCCTCTAAAGAGTCTTACAAATAGATAAGTGTTGAGTGATGTTCAGACGAACACTCTTTGCTACATATATCCCAATAAGAGTTAAGAGGTGAGCCGGATGAAATACCTAAGTTAATGGACCACGTAATATATGGAAGAGTGCGTGGCTATTCGCTAACTAGGAAGAATGAGGTGAGAAGAAATGGGGAAAAACCTTTAAATTGAGATGGTCATGGTTATCTAAAACAATTTTTGCATCAGAATGGTGGACTCACTTAGGGCACAAGTGTTAATAAAAATTATAAGGGATTAACCGCAATGCAACCGACTTGGGTGACACTGAATATCAACTAAAGGGTCTAGAGATAGTTCGTGTCTACACACAATGGGAAGCGAGATTATCGTTGGTGAAGTTGTGGTACTGTAAAATGATTAAACAAGATATAATGATTTTTCAAGTTCACGGGAGGCAGACAAATGTGTGGGACAATAAAGCTATTAACTATGCACTATCCGCAAAACAGGATGGGAATGAAAGGTTCGGAATAGATTGAAAGAGGATGAACACTCGTGACGGACTAGACGTGTTTAGCATGATAACTCTTAAGCCGCAATATCAGGGAACTTTATTGGTAACTATAACATGGGGAATAAGGCGAGTTATTCATCGGAGATAGAATCAGGTGGACTAAGCCTTACACTTAAAAGTAAAACCAAAAGTTGTTGTTGAAGGATTGAGGAGGATTTAAAGTTTCAGAGAATACCCTTCTCGGGCTAGTGACCCTTCCTAAATCATATGCATACAAAGGTTGTTGATATATGTTTTAAGAGGTGTTTAACCGTAAGGAGGGATGGTAAGGAATTTTCATTCACGGGGGAAGTAGTGCAGTTTCTTAAATTCTATAATGTACATATGGGGAGAAGAGGTTGGTTAAGAAAAGTTAGAGCACAATGTTACCTTACATTTGATGCAATGTCGTGCAAGATAGTGTTATTCGGGGTACGTGTGCAAGTTAGCCAGTGCTATTCATTTGAGAAAGGAGGTCATACGAGAAAACTCATTCAGTAATGCCTTTTGTTAAGAATTGTGAAGAGTTAGTAGAAATTGTTCACATGGGATCGTAACAATATCAAGGAAATTATAGTAGAACTCAATTCGTGGAAGGTCTTATGTAAGAGGAATATAATAAAGATGTTCCACTAATGATGTAAAGTGTTAAGGTGATAGTTATGCCTCCAAGGTTGGTTGATGCAACACGGAAAGGTTATAGAGTATACTTTGAAATAACTCAAGAATCACGAGAAGAATTATCCGACACATGATTTGGAACTCGCGACAGTTGTGTCTGCTTTGAAATATGGCGGTATTATCTTTATGGAGTTCATGTAGATGTGTTTTCAGACCACAAGGGCCTCCAGTATTTGTTCAAGCAGAAAGAGCTGAATCTGAGACAACGGCGGTGGTTAGAATTACTCAAGGACTATGATATGGACATATTGTACCATCCAGGGAAGGCAAATGTGGTAGCCGACGCTCTTAGTCGGAAATCCATGGGTAGTTTGGCTCATTTGGGTGTGGATCAGGGACCCCTGGCTCGAGAGGTTTACCAATTAGCCAGTTTGGGGGTTCGTATTTCGGCGTCAGACGAGGGGGATATCTTGGTGCATAATGGAGCAGAATCATCATCGGTCGCGGAAATCAAGGAAAAACAGTTCATGGATCCAGCATTGGTTCGGGTGAAGGAAGCAGTCATGAATGACAAGACCTCAGCATTTGTACTCGGCAGCGAAGATGGTGTATTGCGGTGTCAAGATAGGCTATGTGTTCCGGATGTGGACGAGCTTCGGGAAAGAGTGATGGTAGAGGCTCATACTTCCAGGTATTCTGTGCACCCCGGTTCAACGAAAATGTATCACGATCTCAAGGAGATTTATTGGTGGAACGGTATGAAAAGGGATGTGGCAGGCTTTGTAGCTAAATGTCCGAACTGTCAACAAGTGAAGGCCGAGCATCAACGGCCTGGTGGATTAACTCGGCTTATAGAAATACCAAGGTGGAAACGGGAGATGATCAATATGGATTTCGTGGTGGGGTTACCTCGCACTCAGCGTAAGTTCGATTCAGTATGGGTGATAGTAGATCGACTCACCAAATCAGCTCACTTCCTGCCTGTCAAGTCCACTGATACCGCGGAGCAATATGCAAGATTGTACATCAAAGAGATAGTAAGGCTTCATGGCACTCCACTTTCTATTATCTCGGATCGCGGGGCTCAGTTCACCGCTAACTTTTGGAAGAAGTTTCAGCAAGGTTTGGGAACTCGGGTGAATCTCAGCACAGCTTTCCATCCACAGACCGATGGACAGGCCGAGCGGACCATTCAGACGCTTGAAGATATGTTGCGGGCTTGTGTCTTAGATTTTAAAGGTAATTGGGATGAACACTTGCCACTGATAGAATTTGCTTACAATAACAGCTATCATGCTAGCATTCAAATGGCCCCGTTTGAGGCATTGTACGGGAGAAGATGTAGATCGCCAATCGGGTGGTTTGAGGTAGGTGAAGCGGAATTGCTAGGGCCAGATATGGTGTACGAAGCTATGGAAAAGGTCAAGGTTATTCAGGAGAGAATGAAAACAGCACAAAGTCGTCAAAAGTCCTATGCAGACGTTCGTCGAAGGGATTTGGAGTTTCAAGTCGACGATTGGGTGTTCTTGAGGGTATCTCCTATGAAGGGAGTCATGCGGTTCGGAAAGAAAGGGAAATTGAGCCCTAGGTATGTCGGGCCATATCGGATCATTCAAAGGGTTGGTCAAGTTGCTTATAGGCTAGAGTTGCCTCCTGAGATGTCATCAGTGCATCCGGTATTCCATGTGTCCATGTTGAAGAAAGTGATTGGAGATCCATCCACCATCATGCCAGTCGAAGCTATAGAGGTTAATGAAGATTTGTCATATGAAGAAGTTCCAGTTGTCATTCTTGATAGGCAAGTCCGTAAGTTGAGAAATAAGGAAGTTGCCTCTGTTAAAGTATTGTGGCGAAGTCAACAAGTTGAGGAGGCCACATGGGAAGCAGAAAAAGAGATGAAGGAAAAGTACCCCCATTTGTTCGATCAAGCCTAGAAGAAATTAGGTGACCCTCCTACTCCTAGTAACTGTCATCTTGCCTAAGTTGTTTCCCTCTTAGTATTAGTAAAGTCTCCTTTATTTGTAATGAGTTAAATGTGTTGTTACCTTGGGTCACTTGAACCGTTCTTGATAAATGAAAGCCTTATGAAGATTTACGTGTTTAATAAACAACTAATAGTAAGTGTAGATTGGTAATGGTTTGTTAAGTGTACATGGTGTGTTAAAATGGTTAAATAAGGTGAAAATTCATTGAAGTGACTAGTTATGTGCAATTGTAACAATGTGATAGAATATGTGCATTCGTTGAGATAAGAAAGTGTATACCAGTTGTGAAAAGTGTTGTATTTGTGTATTATTGTTTGGTAATATGTTTCGGGGGCCCTCTGACAGGTGGATATGTCCATAATACAAAGGAAACTCTGGCGAAATTTTTCTAGAATATAAGAGTTAGTCAAAATTTTGATAGTTTGCATAGCATGTCTTTCAAAGCCAACTCATTCTCAAATCCTCATTCGAGGACGAATGATCTTAAGGGGGGAGGATGTAAGGCCCCGAAAATTTTTTTTTTCGAGTTATTTAAGATTTCGTCGTGCTAATGTAGGCTACATTGTTTTATCTCGTGTGCAAATAAGGATTCATAATGTTATGGATACTAATTAGATAGTTTAATAAGGTTATAAGTCTTATTATAAGTGATTTGGGGTCTAAGGAGAGGCCTAAGCCTAATCCAAGATGGAAAATTGCATATTAGACGAAATCTGTAAAAGAGTGCGCACAAGACCTCACTTTGAATGATCATATCTCCGGTTATATAAGTAGTTGTGTGAGGATCAACCTATCAAATTAAAGCCCTTTGAGTCTAGTTTCCAACGCAACAAACCGTTCGTCATTCGAAGGTGTATCTAGAAAGTTATGACCATTTTACTCGTCAGGTGTCAGATGCGCGAAGTCCTGCGCGAAGTGGACTTCGCGCACACTTCGCGCACCTTAGGCAGAATGCTCAGGAAAATGCGCGAAGTCATGCGCGAAGCTTGCACACTTCGCGCACCTGGGCAACACTTCGCGCACCTGGATAGTTTTAATACCCCAAAGACCGGCCTAGAGTGTTCCAAACTCATTTTTGGTGTTATGACTTGCTCTCTCAAGAGGGTTTCATCCCAAACTTCATCCCTATGATCTAAGGTAAGATTTTATAGTTCTTTGAGTAATTTCTACCCCTTAAACACTTATACTAACAAGGATTAATCTTCAAAATCCTTAGATTTTCCTTCTAATTCTTGAATTCTTCAAGAACACCTCAAGTGGAGATTCTTAAAATTCTTACAACAAGAGGTATGTCTATCATCTCCAACTACTCTATGGTGATTATTTATGTAAGATACATACATTAGAACTCATGGGAGGGTGATTGGGAGCCATGGGTTCCTAACCTAGGTTATGTTAGTATTGTAGAGGTTGTGAGATGTGTTATTGAGGTATGATTCTTGGTATGGTAGTGTTATATATGCATGCTTGTGCAAATAGAGTTGTGGGAAGATTGATGAACATAAATAAGTAAAGATAGGGTTAGGGAATGAAGTAATTCTTGAAAAGGGGATTTGAAATCAAGATGCACAACTAGTATTTGATAAAATGCTCAAATGAGCTAGTTTCATGAATATCTTTCTAATATGTGTTTAATTTTGTTATGTCTCATAGTAGATTGGAATTGCTAGAGTTTTGGAGTGTTGTAGTAACTTAAGGAAAGCTCAATCGAGGTATGTATGGCTAATTTTGATTCTTGTGAAATCGCCCTTATGTGTAAAATTGTTTGGCATGTGTTGATTTGAGAAAATTGTATGTGATTAATTGATGTTGTTGTTGGATATTCAAAGTTGTTGTTGAACTATGAGTGTTGTGGTATGAAATATGAACCGAAAGGTAAATGAGAGTTGAATTGGGTAAAGAATTTGTGAATAATGATTATGATAGCCTATATGGCACCTTGTGGAAAAGAAAATGAAACACTTGAGAATTGGTTTATTGTGGAAAGAGATGAAACACTTGAATTATGGAAAATTGTTGAATATACATGTGTGAATATTCTTGAATGTGGAAACATTGTAACTTGGTTGTGATATTGGCTTGAGAAGTAATTGAGAACATGAAACAATGTGCAAGTTGCTTATTTGAACTTGTTGAAATTGTGTGTAGTACCTTATCTGCTGTTTGAAATTGTTGTGTTTTCAACTGTAAGGCGGGGTCGTGTTGCGCGCCGCAACGTGGTGAAATAAGGTGTGGGTTGGGGTGATAAGGGTGGCCGAGGTAATAAGGGTGGTCAGGGGCAATAAGGATGGAAAGCGATCGAAATCGCTATTGAAAATTGATACATAAATCAATAATGTGAAATTGTGAAAGGAGACAACAGGAGAGTTTGCAACCTGTGGGGCACTGATTGCCCCTTTGTTTGACTACTTGTTCTTTACGTGATTGATTGGTTATTGTTAAATTGGTTGATTGTAGAAAGTGCTTTGTGTGAGAATTATTTGAAATGAGGAAAATGTGGAAACATGGTTGGTTGGCTTAATAAATTGATGATCCTTGTTTAACGGCTTGAGTTTACTTGGGACAAAGTTTGTCCATACATACCAATACAATTCAAGTGTACCGACGTCCCTTTTGCCGGGGACGCTACATTCGTGTTATGATTGTCGGTGGTTCAGTAGCAGGCACTTCAGCTCATCGGCAGTAGTATCCTTCTCCTTCCACTGCCCGTTTTGGTAAGCCCCTTTCTTCCTCGGGGCCTTGTGTGGTTCATGCCACTCGATTTAGATTTCATTTTGGTTTTGTAAGGTATAGCCGGAGCCTTGTTACCGGCAAGTATTGTATTTCTCTTTTTGTATCCTAGAGGCTCCGTAGACATGTAAATTGTGGGGTTGTGGCCTATGTATATGTATGTCGGGCGTTGTAAATGAAAATTGTGAACGTGTTACTAAATCAATCACATGGTTATGTTTATGCATTGTGAAATCAGTCATTATTGGTAAGATATTTGGTTAATGAGTAATAATCGACACAGGGGTAACGCGTGGGATATAAAGGCACTCATGTCCGCTTGACTGGGGCTACTCGGTCAGGCGCCGGTCATGTCCCTTGTTTTGGGGCGTGACAAATACATACCCTCATTCCTAGCGACTCCACTTCATTCATTAAATCCATGACCGTCACCTCTCTTAGCGATTGATTTTCAACTGAGGAACACTACTAGCCCAACAACGGCAATAGAGCAGACTCCCTCAGTAATAAATTCTCATTCGCGGGAATCTCGATCACCCGCGGACTCCCGTTTGGGTGAACAGTCGCGTTTGTGACCCCGTCACGAAACATGCGAACATCCTCAGAGTCCAAGTCAGAACAGGACGGGGACCCCTCTCCCGCTGCAGCCACCTCCATCGATGAAGTACTCGAGTCGCCAATGTCCACGATCACCCGAGAGGGCTCGCCAACCTCGAACCTGTGGGTAGAGGACTGAGCGGTAGGAGCGGCGCTTCCTTCTCGCTCCTCTCGAGCCTAAGAATCATCTGGCCCGCCCCCTGGGACGCGCGTCGCATCAACGTCCTCTCTCACCTCGGAAGGGGGCCAGGGAATCCACATTTATCACCTCATTGGTAGCGGGACGAGCTGCTGAGGTAGCCGGGGGGGAGGAATGGTTCTTCGCCTAATTAAAGGCCTCTCCTCTTCATCACGAGAGGGCGATGCCTCCCGAGGGCGAACGGCTCCCAACCGACCCCCACCATCGAGCAAGGGACGCACAGGAGAAGGCGCAGCTACAGATTCAACAGAAGCGGCCCTGGGCATCTGAACGGCCGCCGGTGGAGTGAAGAACCTGGCGATCGCCCCAGGCCACTGGAATACTAGATGAGGATCCCTGCCGCGGTATACCCGCCCTGCAAATATAAAATTGGATCAGCCTCAAGTCACGGCAATGACCAAAAGTCGGACACGTCCAAAGACAACAAAACTTCTTACATACGGCCGACCCTTGGACGTGCCTCCTCGAGAAGGACGCCCACCAACTGATCCCCTCGGTATGTGGAAGGATAACCTCCAGCCATCCACGCAGACCAGTGAATAAAGGCGGGGGTGACCTGTCGGATATAGAAATAAAAACAAAATAATAACCATTCAAAAAATGAAGAAAAATAAGTCCGACCCCGCTAAAAAGATAAATCGTGACTTACGGCCGTGATTCCAGGTCTCTGGAAACCCTGGAGAAGGCACCACCAGATGACCGATCCTGATGTAGAAATATTGTTCGAATTGACGAGGCTCGACCTCATCTTCCAAAGCAGTCACCAAGCCCTGCGATTCATACGGGACCATCCGGATCATGCTCCCCCGGACTCGCTGAGGGGCATAAAGGGCAAGAACGTGCTGCAGCGTGACCGTCCGGCTAGCCAGCTCCGAGAACTTCAGCAGCATGGCCAAAAGCTTATACAAAGATGGGGTGAGCTGCCCCGGGCACACACTGTAGTAACGGCAGAAGTCAACTACCAGATTGGGGAGGGGTATCCTGAATCCCATCCTGAGGGGATAAGAATAAAACACGCAATACCCGACACGATTTGTGTGAACCCTTTCCCTCAGCAGAGACAACACAAAATCGGCATGGGAGGGGATGAGCCCTTGCTCGCGCAGCTGGGTCATGCCTATCTTCCTCATCAACGGGGCCTCATCAACTGGGTCATCCCCTCTATCTGCGGTGAAATCCACCGCCAAGCTTCCCGCCGCCGGGGGTATCTCTTCCACTGAGGGTTTTCTCTCAGTTTCACTCCGACCATCGCTCGGGAGCACCGGGGACAACCCCTCAATCACCGGAGGACCAGCCGGTACCAACGACGGAAGACCGTCATGAGAAGAAGAGCCAGCCATTGATTCAGGTCACAAGAAAGACTAAGGGGGAATGGTGAAGATAACTAAGATCGAACAACGAGTGTGTCGCAGAAAGAATATAATTTTTTAGGAATTTGCTAAAGTGGAAAGCTATCAGTAAACCAAAGAGTGTTGGATGTCTGACATCCCAGACCTTCTTATAGGCAATTCAAATCAAACCTCGGGAAACCGACAGGCGTCATTAAATGCGCATCCCAACCGTCAAAAAACGGTTCAGTTTTATCATAACCGTCGCCTCCACGATCAAAATCAGCGAGTGTGCGCCGAAATTAAGGCGGCCGCTTCAAGCATCCCAAACACGAATACGCCTTATCGGCCGAGGCAATCAGGCCCCGTGTCCCAGAGCTCGCGCGGACGAGACGTACTCAAACCCATGATTATGGCATACCAAGCATTACCCGTCGCCACGAACGACCGCTCACGCGATCATATACCCTCCATGAAAAAGGAAATAGTGATGAGGCGTCATAAGAAGTTATCGTCCCTTCATCTGGGAGGGGATGCTCTTCGAGCGATCATATCCGCTTACCAGGGTCTGCCTCGACGCGACCATGATAAACGGAGGGACTATCTGTATGGGCTATAATTCGACCTTATAATAATCAAGTGGGTTAATCATCTCCCTCGACTAGCGTGGACGTCACAAGTGGCGAGGCCGCCTTCGACCACAAGATATTATTCGTACCCGCCTAGAAGTTTTGGCCGGGGTCGACGCCTTCCGGGTACGCCCGTAATAATCTCCTGACACGGATCCGATCTCCAAGAAAAGTCAACTGGTATAACTAAGATCTATAAATACAGATGCAGTCATCAGAAAAGGGGGCTCCACTCTCTCCCCGTGGGGGCTCTAAGAAATACAGTATACAACGCAGAGTGAGAACCCAATGCCAAAAAGACAGAATAATAGTAGATCTATGAAAACATGATTGTAAGGATCTGAACCTCTTCATGGAGAGGCAGATTGACCCATTATCATGAATAAAGATTACTAATATCTTCTGTTATCTATACATATGTTCCCATTATCTTTTCCCTTATCAAATTTTAGATTTGTTACGACTTGCTATGCTTGGCCCTTTATTCTTATTAATTGTTTTGAATTCATAAATGCTTGTAAACATTTTGAGTCGAACATATGTGTTCCAATATCATGATTAAATATTAAACACTAACATAAATATATATATTTAATAGTATATTTGAATTCTGTGTAATCCGGGATTAGTTGATACTTTTTTCATTCATAACTATGAGCGATCCTCTGTACGAGACTCGGGCTATTCTCTTATGAGCAGTGAGGGTGCTGTCTTCAGTTCACTCAGGCGACCCGAGGTAGTGCTGTAGATGTTCGTGGACTTTGGCGTCTCCTCCTGTCATTTTCCTTTCTGTTTTTACTTATCCCGAGACAGATTTATGTAATTTTATTGAAACCTTATTTATAGTATTCTTAGATGGTCCATGACTTGTAACCCTCCATGTTTAGCAATCCCTTTGGCCGCTGGACAAAAAGCACAAGGTCACATCGCCCACCAATTAAAACTTATCTTCCCCGAGGCCTTATTATGACACAAGGTCACATCAGCATTTTGCCTCCCTTTGGCTCAGGTGGTGTGCTGATGAACTTGTCAAATGCAGCAGAATTTTCGGCGCGATATCAAATAAAACAAGAAAGCCTCAACTTCATTGGAAAGTTCTTTGAATATTAATTCGACTAAAGACGACTAAGAGAAAGACGAATTTTGCTCACATATGGCTATTTAGTTTGGGGTTGATAGTTAATTGCTAATTAATTATATTAGTCTTCCTAAAGCTAATTACAAAAACCGAGACATGCCTTGCGAACATCATTCACCACAAATAACTCATTCCTTTCATACACATTTTGTACAGTCCTGTTTAGTTATGGCGTTGATAGTAATTCTCTTGATAATGACTATTCTTTGCACCCCGGGATAACACTGATCAGACTCAATATCAAGTTATGATGGCTATACTCCAGTGACCTCCCACCTTCTGAGCCGTGAACACCTACTACAACATACTAAGGAACTGTTCCACGCATAAACAAAGAGGCAATTAAATATCAATATTAAGAGATAAAATATTTAAAAAACAATTTACAAGTTCCTAGCTCAAACCATACAGAAGATTCCACTACCATACAGAAGATTCAAAATGAATGGAAGAGGTGCAAATTATTATTAGACTGGATCTAGATTATAAACTTTCTCGTTGGAACCAACTTTTGACTTCTTTCTCTTTCTTTCAAATTATAAAGTATGGGATTATTGAGGAAGCCTAATGTATATAGTATGAATGAGTCACAATTACTATACCAAAATTATGGCAGCCACCAAATAATAAATAAGACAATAACACAACAATAAAAGGAACACCAGAATTTACGAGGTTCGGCTAATTTTGCCTACTCCTCGGACACAACCAATATTTTATTTCACTCCAAATACAAATGAAATAAAACTAAAGAGAGAAGATACAAATGCCTTAAGAAGATAAGAAGGCAAATGAGATGTGTGTTTCAATCCTAAACATTAGGCCTTCTTTTATAGGGGAAAATCCCCCCAAACTCTTCTTCCCACCGATGTGGGACTACTATTTGTCAAAATTGTTTGTCAAACTTCAACAAATCTCCACCTTGATAAAAAATCTACACCTTCAATTTTCTCTCGATAATAAATTTTGGCTGTGTCTTCATCTTCAATCTTCTGTGTTCAACAATGTTGATCAAATCCAAACAATGTTGAAACTTGATCGCTGTCACCGCTTTTATCAGCATATCAGCAGGATTCTCTGTAGTATAAACTTTCTTCACCGTGACTCCACCTTCTTCTATGATTTCTCGTACGAAGTGATACCGAACATCAATGTGCTTCGTCCTTGCATGATAAACTTGGTTCTTCGCTAATTGAATAACATTTTGACTATCACAAAAAATTGTGATACCTTTTTGTTTAACACCAAGCTCCTTTAGCAATCCTTGAAGCCAAATTGCCTCCTTCACAGCCTCTGTAATAGCCATGTACTCTGCCTCTGTTTTAGACAAAGCAACTGTTGACTGCAAAGTAGACTTCTAACTAACTAGTGCCTTTGCAATAGTGAACACATAACCAGTAGTTGATCTTCGTTTGTCGAGATCACCCGCAAAATTTGAGTCACAATATCCAACAACAAACTGATTGTCTTCCTGCTCAAAAATTAACCCGACATCTACAGTATTATGAATATACCGCAGAATCCACTTCACAGCTTGCCAATGCTCCTTTTCTGGATTGTGCATATATCTGCTAATAACTCCAACAACTTGTGAAATGTCAGGTCTCGTACAGACCATTGCATACATCAAGCTACCAACAAAATTTGCGTATGGTACCTTTGACATATACTCTTGTTCAGCTTCATCCAATGGTGACATAGTAGTACTTAGCTTAAAATGAGGAGCAAGTGGAATACTAACTGGCTTAGTCTTGTCATCTATGTCAAAACATTGTAGTACTCTCTTCAAATATTCTTTCTGAGATAAACAGAGTTTCTTTGAACGTCTATCTCTTATTATCTCCATGCCAAGAATTTTCTTCGCCTCACCCAGATCCTTCATCTCGAACTCCTTCTTCAGTTGAATCTTCAACTTATCAATTTCTTCTGAATTCTTGGAAGATATCAACATATCATCAACATATAGGAGAAGATATATAAATGAACCATCTTTAAGCTTGCGCAAATACACATAATGATCGTATTTGCTTCTCTTGTACCCCTGTTGCAACATAAACTTGACAAATCGCTTGTACCATTGTCTAGAAGATTGTTTCAACCCGTAGAATGATTTTTCAAGTTTCCACACCATATTTTCCTTTCCAGCAACTTTGAATCCTTCTGGCTGAGTCATATAGATTTTCTCCTTCAAGTTTCCATGTAAAAATGTAGTTTTTACATCCATCTGAACTAGTTCCAAATCCAATTGTGCTACCAAAGCCAACATAATTCGAATGGAGGAATGTTTTACAACCGGAGAAAATACTTCATTGTAATCAATTCCCTCCTTTTGAGCATATCCTTTGGCCACCTATCTTGCTTTGTAGCGAACATTTTCTTGGTTAGGAAATCCTTCTTTCTTTTCAAATACCCATTTGCACCCAATACCTTTCTTTCCCTTCGGGAGATTGGCCAATCTCTATGTATGATTCTGATGAAGGGACTGTATTTCATCATTCATGACAATCCTCCACTTATCTTTTTCTGAACTTTGGACTGCGTTTATATAAGTGGTATGAACATCATCATATACAATTGCGGTTGCACAAGCAACTGTCTCTATGAGACGAACAAGTTTCGTTATTTTCCTTTTTGGCCTACTGGATTGCTATTAATTCAAGTTGTTGTTGAGGTTCCCGAGTTGGAATCTCCTCTACTGGCTCTCCTTCCAGAGGATAATCTTCATTTGTTTCCTCCTATGCTTCTTGTGTAGGAAAAATAAATTTTCCCTCAAACTCCACCTGCTTAGAAGCACCATCATCTTGTTTGGTATCTACATTTGTTACCTTGTTTACCATAGTAGACTCATCGAAGGTAACATCCCTACTGAATATTACTTTCTTTGTCATAGGACACCATAAGCGGTATCCTTTGACTCTAGAAGTAATCCCCACAAAAATAGCCTTCTTTTCCCTTGGATTCAATTTTGACTCTGTCACATGATAATATGCAGTTGAGCCAAATACGTGCAAAAAGTCATAATCTATAGCATGCTTTCCATACCATTTTTCAAATGGTGTCTTGCCATCAATAGCAGCAGATGGTAGAAGCGATTAATGAGGTGGCATGCATATGTAATTGCCTCAGCCCAAAATTCTTTGCCCAAGCCAACATTGGACAACATACACCGTACCTTCTCCAGCAAGGTCCGGTTCATGCGTTCTGCCACTCCATTATGTTGTGGTGTATGCCTGACAGTGAAGTGTTGGACGATGCCATCATTTTCACATACCTTATTGAAATGATCATTTTTGTATTCACCTCCATTGTCTGTGCGAATACACTTGATCCTCCTGCCTGTTTGATTCTCCATCATCGTCTTTCATTTGAGAAAAATTCCCAACCCTTAATCTTTGCTCTTTATTGTATTAACCCATACTCTTCGGGAAAAATCATCAACAAAGGTCACAAAATAGTGCTTCCCACCTAATGAAGGTGTTTTGGAAGGACCCCAAACGTCAGAATGTACATAATCCAAAATGCCTTTAGTATTATGGATTGCTGTACCAAATTTAACCCTTGTCTATTTTCCTTTGACACAATACTCGCAAAACTCCAAATTGCAAGTCTTTAACCCTTTCAACAATCCTTGATCTAATAGAGTTTTCAAGGATTTTCCTCCAGCATGTCCCAAACGCATGTGCCATAGCCTGGTTGCTTCTGCCTCTTTTTTGTCACTGGATGTTACTGTCGCTGTCCCAATAACCGTACTACCGAGATAACGGTACATGTTATTGTTCTTCCGATTGGCCTTCATTACCACTAGTGCACCGGAGCATACTCTCATCACTCCATTTTCTGCAATAATTTTGAACCCTTTTGATTCTAGGGCTCCCACAAAGATGAGATTTTTCTTCAAACCCGGTACATATCGAACATCTGTTAATGTTTTGATCATTCCATCATGGTTCCTTAATCGTATTGAACCAATTCCATATGAGGTAAGAGGGTTGTTATCCGCTATTTGGACGACTCCATATTCTCCTTCTTGAAAGTCCACGAACCAATCCCTGTTGGGACACATATAATAGCTAAAAGCCGAGTCTATCAACCATATGTCTGATGACGTTGACGACTCCATTGTAACTAATGAGAAATCCGAATCATCGCAATCAGCTACATTTGAATCCATAATGGCCTTTCCATTATTATGTTTGGCCTTATTATTCAACTGCGGACTATCTTTCTTCCAGTGCCCTTTTTCTCGACAAAAGGCACATTCATCTTTGCTGGGTTTAGATCTTGGCTTAGATCTTCCTTTCCTTGTCTTTGTTTGATTTTGAGGACGACCCCTCACGAACAATGCTTCTCCTTCTCCGCCCTTCTGTTTTTCTCGCTCTATTTGTTCATAGCTGTACAAAGCCGAACAAACTTCTCTGAGAGAAACTTCGTCATTTCCATGGAGTAGAGTAGTTTCAAGGTGCTCGTACTCGCCAGGAGGTGACGCCAACAACATCAAGGCCAAGTCACCATCATCATAAGTTGTATCCATATTTTGCAAATTCGTGACCAACTTATTGAAACTAGTGATATGTTCATTCATCGTGGTACCAGGAACATAGGTGAAGTGAAACAGTCTCATATTCATGTACAATTTATTTTGACTGTATTTCTTCAAAAATTTATCCTCCAGTGCTTTCCATAATTTACTTGCAGAAGTTTTCTTTGTGTATGGATATTTCTGCTCTCTAGCAAGGTAGGATCGAATGGTACCGCAGGCAACACGGTTGATAATTCTCCAATCTTCTTCTCCAATACCATCTGGTCTCTTTTCTTCAATAGCAAGATCTAGCCCTTGTTGAAAAAGGACATCTAGAACCTCGCCTTGCCATATCCCAAAATGTCCGAACCCGTAAAAAATTTCTACCGCAAATTTCGCATTTGACACAATGTTTATCATAAGCGAAGATGCCAATGGTGACGTATTGCTGACACTTGATGTAGATTCTTCTTGTTTATTGTCTCCTATCTTTGACACAAATATTATTTAATAGCTGACGACACAAATCAAGATTATTTCCTTTCTGATGTGGAAGATCAGACTAAGCTGCAACCACAGAGCATACTAAGACAGAACCTTGACTAAGTTACCAAGATAAATCTTTTATGATATGGAAGATCAGACTAAGCTGCAACCACAGAGCATACCGAGATAATACCTTGGCTCTGACACCAATTGTTGCGGAAGCCTAATGTATATAGTGTGAATGAGTCACAACTACTCTACCAAAATTATGGCAGCCACCAAATAATAAATAAGACAATAAAGCAACAATAAAAGGATCACCAGAATTTACGAGGTTCGGCTAATTTTGCCTACTCCTCGGACACAACCAATATTTTATTTCACTCCAAATACAAGTGAAATAATACTAAAGAGAGAGGATACAAATGCCTTAAGAAGATAAGAAGACAAATGAGAGATGTGTTTCAATCCTAAACATTTGGTCTTCTTTTATAGGGGGGAAATCCCCCCAAACTCTTCTTCCCACCAATGTGGGACTACGATTTGTCAAAATTGTTTGTCAAACTTCAACAGGGATAACTCAGATGTAGATGGCCCAAGATCAGAGGAGACATTATTCTCATCCAAGAAATGATAATTCTTATTAGGAGCTCCAACATAATTCAAGTTAATAAACATCCGATTCAAATTTGCTCATGTACCATCAACTTTACCATACATTTTTACACCAATAGGATAATGATGAGCTGATTTGAGGGTTTAAAGTGGCTCTCTTTTGTTCTATCTCTCACTTGTATAAATTCATTACTCAAAATAATGTCGTTCAGATAAAAATGATCCCGACTATTGGAGCAAGTTATCCACATTTCAAGATAGAGTAG